>CAHIKZ030002833.1:1270000-1277500 GCA_903632075.3 Acanthosepion pharaonis
ATTTCCCGTCATTTGTAATTTTTGTGTGTGTTTCTTTTTGTTTTGTTTTTTTCATCTCAGACATCCATTTACTCAAGCTCGCTAGATTCCGCTCTGCGTTGTTTTCACCTCACTTGTCTTCAAATATATCCAATGAGTATCAAATTTTCCAAGCCCTCTTTTCTCATTATGTATCTTAGAAATTGTATCTGATATTAAGTATACGTGCCATTTAAATTTCGTTTGTCTTTACAAATTCTTCGTTGCTTATATGTTCGACCCATGTTATTCTACACATCTTTCTGTAGAACCACATTTATTCTGCATCAGGTGTCTCCTTTCTCTGTGGAAAGGTATTGCGTAATATTTCAGTTCGCTTTTCTCTGTTTCCAACGAATTGTTTCTCTTTCTTAATACATTGCTTAGATTTTGAAAGACATCTTTCGCTATGCAAATAGGCAATTTCATAAGGCTGAACAAGCGATAGAGAGACATGACTACACGTAAAGAGGGATTTGTTTGGTTTGTTTTACAGCATATAAACCTCAATGGGGTATTTAATGCCGACAAAATTTTTATTGCTGATAATATTTTGTTTTGTCAAAAATCGATTTCTGGTAACGTCTTTCCTTCAAAAGTTTATTGCTGGTAATATTTATTTTTTAAAAAACATTGTTAGTAACATTTTTTTTCAAAAATTTATTGCTGATAATAGTTTTTTTCTTCAAAAATGTATTGCTGATAAAAGTTTTTTTCTTCAAAAATGTATTGCTGATAATAGTTTTTTTTTCTTCAAAAATATATTGCTGATAATATTTTTTTTCTTCAACATTGTATTGCTGATAATAGTTTTTTTCTTCAAAAATTTATTGCTGATAATATTTTTTAAAAATATTTCTCGTATTAAAACCTATTTTTACATTTTCATATTGTTTTTATCCTTATTTCGGGGTTAACTATTTGCCCACAGCAGGAACCCTAACACGTGCTACCACCCCGGGTCAGAGTGGACCTCGGAACACCAGCTATAAAGATTTGGTTCCACGCTCCTCAAAGCCTCCTGCTCAGAGGCCTTGCTGCTGGATGTAGTTTATCGTCTTACCCAGGACGCGGATATAGTTTACCGTCATACCCAGGACGGAGACTTAAAGAGGGAAAGATTAAAATGCATATGTCAGTCAGCGGGGAGATAGATATGTATAAATAGAAAATATAAATAAGCATGAACAGAGATCAACCGATTCATTGATGTGAATAGATTTGAAGTGATAGATAATAAGGCCTATAAATGATACACGCGTTTTCAAAGGTGACGTACAAATACAAATAGACACTAAAGCTGAAAACAGGCGCATTCAAGTGGGCAGAGATGATAGAAAACCGTTCATTCATTGCAATGAATCTCAAAAAGAACATTTGCTGAAATAAGTCCATATGAAAGGTGAATAGATAAATAATGAAATACAAGAAATCACTCTAATGGTAAAGTTAAAATGTCACAAACTATGAAGGCTAATGACAGGACAATGTGTCTATATCTGTATTGTTGAATTTCGTTTATGTATCATGCATGCATACACACACACACACACACATATATATATATATATATATATATATATATATATATATATATATATATATATATATATGAGAAAATGAAATAAAGAACAAAAGTAGGAAAAGAATCTTAATCTAACATGTTTCACCTTTATTAAGGCCTTAAGACTCTGGCAGACATCGGGAAAAGAAATGAAAAAAAATCAAAGAGGCAGAATACTGGGATGTTATGTTTTTTATTAGTTCTCATTGGTCAGACACGCGTCCATAGTATAAACGCAATAGATAATATATAAATATGTGTGAGTAACATTTAGCATGTTAAAATGTGTGATATTGTAAGCATGTATAAGTAAAGAATCGATTGTATGTGTAGTTGTATGTAGGACGATAATGTTAATTCTTGTATTTCTATAAATGTATAAGTGAGGGAAATCTACAAATGTCACCCTATTATTTTGCCGGTGAAATGTAGCGAAATGTTCCAAAGTAATTTTGGATTCGGTTGGATTTAGTTAGACTTCAAAATTGTCCAATTCTTAGATTAAGCTTTACACCGATATATCTTAGAAATGATTAAAGACATCTTACTGGAATACTACGAGGTTTTCATAACAATATTGGACGCTACTTCGAAGAATAAGAATCTATTTAATTTTAAGTTGCAATGGTGATCTCTCTTGTTGTTGCGACATTCTGATCCAGTTTTCCTTTCTACTGTTTCCTTCTTTTTAAAACTTATTCACCGTTTCCTTCATGGTTCTTGAATGGACTTTGAAGAGGGAAGTCAGAGTATGAATGTTGGTGCAATTAATGAATGTCATAATGATCTTTTTTCTTCACAACATTGCTCATTTGGGAAGACATAGTGGGACTGACAAAAAATGACTTTTACCTGTTTTTTTTCTAGCTGAAAAACTCAAGGGATTTTTCAGTGATTCTTACGACAAATTGTGTCAAGATGGCTAAACGACTTATCGTAAAAGCTGGGAAATTAAACTAATTTAATTTTTTGTTTTATTTTAGATATTAAACATTTTTTGTATGGACAATTATCCCATGCTATTACAGGATTTGGACAATTTTCCTGGTATATATTTTGCTGGTATATATATATATATATATATATATATATATATATATATATATATGAGGACAGCAGATCTTTGTTCAAACATATATTGTTAAATATAACAGACATGGCACGTAGAACTAGAACAGTCTACCCCTGCGAACGGAATAAAGGTTTAAAATGTCCACCTGAAGAATGCCGGAGCTTAAATCGGCCGAAACGTTGTGAGAAATATGCCAAAACTAGTCTGAATAATGTAAATAGTGTAAATAATACCTCATCTCAGAAATATAGGCAGATACTAGATAGGAAAAGTGTATTTTTTTTTCTGGAAGTCGAGACTAAACCATCATACTATGTAGACATGTTACCTTCGTGTTTGGAAAGCGGCTTCCAAGAAGGGTGAGAGAGCGACCCCACTGAATAGATTTATACGTCGACGTTAATAAAATAGTTGCGATTAAAATTATATTTATTGATGTCTTTCATCTCTGTCCAAAACGACTAGCGATCACCGGCTGAGAAAGAAGAAGGCAACGTCATTATTGAGTAGACACCGTCACCCAAGACCTCTGTAATATTTATGTCTAGTAGTCTGTGTCACGTGGAAAGCCTGAATTCGCGTACGTAACGCCATAGATAATTGCTTTGAAGCAGAAAGACTGACGGCATTTTGTGATGGGGCATTCCCACTGTGTACTGTAAATGACTTGAAAATTTTTGTGATTTTGGTTTTGTGTGCACTGAAATGTTTTAAGTTTATAATTTTTTTTTAATTGTGAATAATAAGTGATTATTTTTTTCGTTTCTATAACATAATGTGGAATTCTTGTATTAGGAGTATATATGCGACCTTTTGTCTTTATTGGTTGAAGAATTAAGTTTTTAATTGTGAATTTTGTGAGATAATGGTGGTGGAAAAAAAATTAACTGTTGTAGGAATAAATAAATTCTGCATGCATAGATTCTGATTTCCAAATGTGTTTGGGTTTGTGTCCTGAAGGGATTTGTCACACCTGACTATGTAGATAATAGTGGGTAGAATGAGTGCTTTACCCTATGAAGTATTCATTATCGAGTGAATATATCCCTAAGATACTCAAGTAAGGGATCTGACAACCAAAAGTAATAGGTCAGGTGGCTTGTGGGTTGCCAGGTCGCGGTAAACGACTAAGGGAAGAAAACCTTTGTAGCCACGGTAGAGCAAGTAATGGATTAGTTAGGAGGCGCTGAGCAGGTGTGGTTGTTTTCACCTACGGGGCAGCCAAGGGCAGGAAGAAATGAAGCGTGTTGAGTTTTGGCCCACAGAGGCAGATGGTTAATAAGAGCAATTATACAAAATTAACGGTGGCAAATTTGTGAAGAGTTGTCCAAGTAAATCTGGTAATACGCAAATACAAAAGTAATTAATTGCTTGTGGTTGAATAAATAAGGTGATAATGGACCGTGTGTGTTGTGTCCAATTGAGTAGGAAATAAGTGTGGATCATACTATATTTAAAGTGTAAAATTTAGGTGGCAAGGACGTGGCTCAGTTATGGAATTGGTTGACGCTGTAACGTGTGGCTTTTGGCAAGTATTGTGTGATTTTTGGAGGTTTTTTTTTCGGTGAGTTATATGTACCTTTCATGTAGTGAAGGGGCACGAAGCTTTGTTCTCCCCAGGAATATTGGCTTACCGAGGTAGTAGCTGCTGATCTGGATAGAGGTGACATTGGAGAGGTCAAAGTTTAAAGTTGGGAAGGATTTAAATCTTGACCGTAGTAGGAGGCGATGTTCTTGTGTCACAGAAGCTAGTTACCAAGAATAGACAAAGTAAAACTGGTCAGAATATTGTTGTTTATATTCATTCTTTTTCAGGAATGTTATATGTGCATGCTGGAAGGATCAATTGACCGATGTCCAATGAAGAAAAAAATGTAAGGAGCACGCCTTGCAGACAGGAAAGAATATAATGTCATTAGCGTAATATAATTTAAATAAAATTCATAAATGACTTTTTTACGCTGAGATAATGAATGTTAAATAATCGTTTAGCAGATTGTTATTTTTTTTTTAGAGAAGTATATTGTTGCTCCGAATTCCTGGGTTGACCTTTGAGGTCAGATACAATACCAAAGAAAGGAAGTCGATTTTGATTGACTAAGCCAGCGGGAGAACGATGGATAGAAATAAGTTTTCTGGTAGTAGTTTCTTAAACGTCAGGCGATGTTGATGTGTTTCCTCTTCGTGTTAGCAAACTGCTTCCCGGTGCAGGGAGACACTCCCACTGAATAGTTAGAGATGTATACAGTGACGTAAATAACATAGTTAAGTTAAAATTCCCTGTGTTCAAGTTCTTTCATCTTTGACAAAAACGATTATGGATGACCGGTTGTGAAAATAGAAAGCAACATTATCATTGAATCGACACCGTCGCCCAAAACCACATGCATTTCCTTGCGGTGTTGTATACTTCAGCACCGCAAGAAAGTCATACAAGCAAGAAGCATGATATAAGAGAGTGCTAGCATAAAACTTAAGGTTGCATCTCGCCATTTCAGCTGTAAAATGATGAGATCTTGCCTCTATGGTAACTAGACTTTAGGACTTTAAGCGCAAATTCTAGTTACCATAGATAAAAGTGTTTATAGAAAAGGCAGAGGAAAGCTACGTTATGGCGGTCGGGAAAAGATTGAAGCTGAGATGCTGGGTCAGGATCTATAACATTGCATATTTTTTCGTTGAAATTTGTCAAGAAACTTTAAATATATAGCAGGAATACCAGACAAGTACTTAGCCATTCATCTTCCACAAACGAACAAATTTTTCGACGGCGTTCGTTACTTGGTTCCAAACCATTATCCTACATTTCCTGTTTTTATTCAACAATCCATGATAATTATAATAATTCCTTGACATTCACACTTTCTCTGAAATCTAAACAAATAACTCTAGGAATGAAGATATAATCAATGTAAACGAAGAATCGAAAATAATATTTCTGTGTGGACATTTTTTTTTTACTTTGGCACTAATATTTCTATCGTTCGAAATCAATTTTATTGTTATTTTTTTATCGTTTTCTAGTCAAAAAATATATTCTGTTCAAAATAAAATTATTCAAAGATGGACATGAGATAAAATTGTCTTTCATTTTAACTAATGTTTTCCCAATAAACCTAACTGCCACTCAATGTAGAAGTTTGCTAATTGAGGATCTTTCTAGAACTTTTAGGAAGGGAGCAAAGTTTGCTCATTATAAGGGGAGATGACGTTTGACATTCGACTTGAAGTGTTTCAGTACGTAGTATACACTATGAGATCGTCCCTATCCGCGGCTATCAATTCTCAAATTATGAAATTATGACAGATCACAAATTGGTAGATAGTCTACTCTTTGTCTTCTCCGTTAATTTGTTGACTGATGGGAAAAATTTATCGACATTTTAAATCTTAGATTAAAATAGGATTTTTTCACTATAAACAATCAATAATGACTAGGAATTTGTTTAGAATTCTACAGTTTCGTTATTATAAAGATATGCATATCTAGTAGGATAAGTACTAAAGCTTAAGAACTGTCTTATGCTGAAATGACACAACATTGTGTCTGTATGTTCGTTCATTCATAATCTTTACTGCGAAACGTTATACACGTTGTCCAGATGGGCTATTTCCCTTTAAACCAACATTCTGGGAATTTAGTTACTTGCAATTAATCTCAAGTTTCTTTGATTCTGTCTATATTCTGAAGGCCAAACACTGAAAAGTGTCACAAGACGCAGGATTTGAAATTTCCAGGTTTTAGAACACCTACTAAAATATATTGTCCCTCTAAATGGAAGTGAAAACAATGGCATAATCAAGGTTTTCACGTTCCACGCTGCATCAAACACTCATAAAATGAGTTCGGAAGTGTGCTGGTCAAACAACCTGCCTCCGGGGAGAGAGGATTCCCAGACGAGGCTATGCCGAAGGGCAGAGTCTCGTCTCGAGATGCAGCTACCCGACCCCGTTTTTAGGCATTTGCGGAGAATTTTTGGCCGAATATACGGGCTGGGATACCCCATATTAAATTCGACTTTGTGCCACATCTGACAGCTTGCGGCGGTTACTGACTATCTCAATACTTCAAACAAAAGATTAGGAAGGAAACGTCTCACAATACTGGAAAAAGCAATAATAGTTATTGAACTTGAGGAATATATTTCTTCTAAAAAACCTGAAGGGTAATGATTTTATAATTGTTTTAAGAAGAGAGCTATATATATATATATATATATATATATATATATATATATATATATATATATATGAAGTTAGCAATGGCTGCTCTCAATGAATGCAAAATAACTTAACTCCTTATAAATAAGCGGCTATATTGAAATTGCCATTATACTTCAACATAGAATTATCCAAATATTATAAAATGGAGGTATCTCCATTAATTTGTCTGTGTTTAAGAAATATCTAAGAATTAGGTTTCTCAAGTACAGACTATGTAGACATGACGGAAAAATTTAGTTGTACTGTGTTTAGTCGATTCTACGTGCCATTTTTGCTGGTTCTACCTTTCCCTATTCATTTATATGTTCTGTAAAGGGTTTTAGCATGTTTTTTCTCACTCATCATTTACCGCTCTTTATTTATCTCATCTAACGTAATTAAATTGTTTTAATCTTACAGGTCTTACAACGGTCTTTTCCATTCACAAAGAAGGAAGTTACCCCTTCATATACACCAATCAGAAACTGGAACACGATCTTTTCGCAGAAGCACTCTTTGAAAATATAGAACTCGGTTACGCAATCTCACACACACAAATATATACACCTATACACATATACATATAACGATATATATATATATATATATATATATATATATATATATATATATATAGAGAGAG
>CAHIKZ030002833.1:1280000-1310000 GCA_903632075.3 Acanthosepion pharaonis
AATTCCTGTTATGAAAAATGTATCGTTTACAACAATGTTCAGAGAAAAATGTCCTTGTTAAGCGAGATGAATCGTTTTAACCATCTTAGAAGCTTAGAGATGAGGTATTATGTACACTATTTACATCATTCGGAATATTGTCCTCATGTTTGTCGCCATATTTATTACAACGTTTCGGCCGTTATACGCTCTGGCCTTCTTCGGGTGATTGGAATGTCGAACTGAACCCTTTATTTCGCTCACTCGGGTAGACTGTTTTAGTTCAACGTGCCTTGTGGATGCAGTTATTCGTCTTAAGAACGTCACGCTCTGCATCAGGTGGGATTGGAAAGGAATAATTAACTATTTGCTCCTGCCGAGTAACCAGTCGATTGATTTTGAAAGGTAGTGCTCTCTACTGAACGAATTAAAGGCAGCAATTCAAGAGAAACGCCCAGAATTGTCAAACAGGAAAGGTGTTGTTATCCATCAGGATAGTGCCAGACCCCATGTTTCTTTGGCGACCAGGGAAAAATTGCTGCAGTTTGGCTGGCATGTGTTACACGACCCGCCATATCCATCAGACTTTCTTCCTTCGGATTTTCATTTATTCATGTCCTTTCAAAATAATGTCACTGGTAAAGATTATAATTCTTTGGATGATATAAAAAAATGAGTTCTTTGGCGAGAGACCAAGAAATTCTGGGAAGTCGGTGTCTTCAAATTGATGGAAAAATGAAGGAAATTACAACAAAATAGTTCTTATATAGTTCAATATATTTGTAATGGCATAATATTGATTTGTGTTTTAATTTCCCTTAAAATTCGGTAATAACTATCCAGACAACCCAATATTATATTTTAGCAGTGGTTCTGAGTGAGAGAGGAAGATGCGAGATGACACAGAAGATGCGAGATGACACAGAAGATGCGAGATGACACAGAAAAATTGTCATCCCAAAGTTTTTGAATACGCCACCTTTTGTGATTTCTCCGTTTCGTTCCACCGCGAAAAGAGAATTGTCTTTTTCTTTTTTTTTTCTTTTTTTTTCTGAATATCACCTATTTGTCATGCATATAGATTAAATTCCGCCATCAATTTCATTCATTCTTTCATAACTCGGAATCATGTCAAAATTTCTAAATAAACCAGGATGAAGATAGTGAAGCTGGTCAAGAATATGGACCAGCGAGTACTGTCAAGAAGCGGCATTTTCGAAATAAGCTCGAAGACTCAAAGCACTGGAAGTTTTTTTTTTAATCGACCATCTAATGATCACTGTCAAATGCCGGAGAATGGGATAATCCGGGAGTTATAAGAAAACCAAAATCTATTAGAAATATGACTGATAGGCAAGTGATGGATGAGTACGAATTGTCAAATTAAGAGTCCTTTGATATTACTAAGTGCATTAAAAAAACATGGACTGAAGAGGCTTATTTCAAGGAAGAAACAAACTTTAAACAAACAGTTTTTTAAAGGTAACATTTAGTTGGTGAAAGGGATATGAACTCTAAAATGCAGATGCTAGTGAGATGGTTACATTCAACTGTCTAACGAAGACAGAGCAACATTCTAATAAGTGTGCATTTATCAAAAGGTCAACAGGAAAGCAAACTACGCCATGTTGCACGAAGAAAACTGTAATGTTTTGGTGGGTGAGAGTCTGATATTTTGCGGCTGTATTAGAAAGATGGTCAGGGAAGATTGGTTAAAGTTGACAATAGCTTGAATGGTACTAAATTCATCTGGTTGCTTAAAGATCATTTAATACCATGTTTAGATGAAGACAGGCTTTTTTTTTAGTATTACGGAACTCCATATCACAGATTGCGTTCAACAGAGAATGATTGATGAATGTGTCACAGTATTTATAGAACAGCCAAGTAAGAGCCCTGATTAAAATGACAAAACTAACGAGAAGAATTAATCAAAAGAATCTTCGTTATCTTGAGTTGCCTGAATCCAAATGAAGGGAAGGGGATCTAGTACCTGTGAAGATGATGAGAGGTTTGCGCATATTTCAGTGCAGGCTCGTTGACGCAATTACGCAAACTAGATAAAGGCACAAAAATATTATCAATGTGCATTAACACTATGCAATGATCATTATATAATGAATGTTCGATACAGACTGATATTAAAGGTAGCAATTCAAGAGAAATGCCCAGAATTGACAAAGAGGAAAGGTGTTGTCATCCACCAGGATACAAAGTCAGATGCTCTGTTTGAAAAAAAAAACAACAAAAAAAAACAGAGCATCTGACATCGTTTAGCTAAGGTGGCCGACATTTTTTGCATCGCCATTTGTGGGGACCGTCTTTCATCTTCAATATTCCATCAGAACCCGTGCAAAAAATATTGTAAATAGGTGTGAAAATAACTCTAATATGGCCAAAATAACATCTCTCTATAGCAGAATAAAAAAATCAACCAAATATAACATAGTAATTATGTGAAAATTTTAACAGTTTAAAATCGCCGAATACTTTTGCAGTGTACAATGTTATATATATATATATATATATATATATATATATATATATATATATATATATATATATATGTGTGTGTGTGTGTGTGTGTGTGTGTGTGTGTGTGTGTGTGTGGGCGCGTGGCTGTGTAGTTAGATCGATCGCGTTCTGACCATGAGACCCATGGTCAGTTTTTCCAGAAAGCGACTTTCGGATGGTATCAAGGTTGATGTCTGAAAACATTACAACGGGTTGACCCAAGCTTTGTGAGTGAAGTTTGTAGACAGTCAATAAATCATCGTGGCCTTGAGCTGGCCTTGTTGAAATTGGTGATCACGCTAGAAAACATGCTCTCTTCCAGATACTGTAACTAAGGTTTGCTCAACTTGCAGTATAAATCACAGGTGGGCGATATGTGTGTAGAACAAACACAAATGTACCTGGAAAAAGGATTTGCTCGCCGCACTAGTAGACGGATGTCCTCGGTACGAGTGGTTGGCTATCATATATATATATATATATATATATATATATATATATATATATATATATATATATATATATATATATATATATATATAAGCAAATATATGGATACAGATCCGACAGTATGAAGAAAAATATATACGGAGAAAAACAAAACAAAAATCCTTATATACAATGATGCTTTTTTAATGTTAATATGTTTGGATAAGTCTTGTTCTTATGTACATCGTCTTTTTTTATATTGTATTGATAATATTATAATTTATGAATATGTCCTGAAGATGGTTTATTAGACCGAAACGGCTGACGTTGACATATTAACATTAAAACAGCATAATTGTATATAAGGATTTTTGTTTGTTTTTTCCGTATATATTTTTTTTTTATATATATATATATATATATATATATATATATATATATATATATATATATATATATATATATATATAAATATATATCGTGATGTTTGTCTGCACGCCCGTGCATGTGTACGTAGGCTAGATTTATATCCACGTTCCTCTGTTAAGTAATGTGTTTTTACTAGAACATCCATCCAGTGATTTTTTTATTACATTTGTTTTGGCAAATTACAATCTTTGCTTCCAAGGTCACGTTCGAACGCTAGCATCTGCGACACGCCAGGATACGTACTTTGAGTAGTCTCAATTCTCATTTCCTTCATATTTCTTACCTGAGGAGGAAGATCCACTCAGACATCTTCTTTGCCAGAAATGTTGCAAATTGGAACAAATTCCAGAGAGAATTGATCCTCGACCATTTCAGTTTTAAACACTCTAAGTCAATGGTCAACCGTTATATATCCTGCATATCCTCATAATGTGCATCTTTTGACTGCTCCGTGTCCGCGCTTATGAGTACCCCATTCAGTAACACTTCATTGACTTTAATGCCTTATATAGGATAAGAAATGATAAATCAGAATTATATCTTCAAATCTTTAGTGTTAATAGTTTTATTATCTATGTATGTAAAATGAATTTCACTTTAGCTAATATAAGATAATTCTTGGTGAATTAGAAAAATGCGGAAGATTGTGAGTTATGCCAGTCAAATCGCCAAATGTTTAAATTTATTTTAATCAAATATTCACAAAGTTTCGTGTTTGGCTTTCGAATTAATTTTTCCACCTAACTGAGCAGTATTTCATAATTTATTTTATATTTAATAAAACCTCAATTTCCCGAAGAAAAAAGATTTATTTTTTTGATATTTTGCTGTTTTTTTTTTTTTGGTTTTTATTTCTATTAAATTTACATCCGGTTATTTTCTATGAAATCTTAAAAAAAGGCACACATGATTGGTGTTCTGCATGTTTAACTGTCTGTTCTCATAAGACGTTTATTTGAGACCGCATAGAGATAATTTATAGAGATCATTTATAACGATGATTTATACGAAAATAGAGACGTCTGAGTATCATAGATTCCTAGTTATGAGTTTTTTTTATGCCGGAGAGGATAGACGAAAATTTCCAGGTGTTATCACATTTCCATTTTTTTATGGGAGAAATAATCATTTCATATTTGCTTGTGTCTTCGCATCGCGTTACGGTCAGAAAATAATGGGTGGAATATGGAAGAAAGTGAATATTCTCTAATTGTATTTCCCCTATTATGAGCATTATTAAATCCATGATATAATATATACTTATTTGAGAAATGAAAGATAAATATGCTTTGTTCTTGGAGAGAGATTTATACCATTGTCAAACACAAAATTACATGCGCATATGTACATTTGTCTCATGCAGAGAATATATATATATATATATATATATATATATATATGTGTGTGTGTGTGTGTGTGTGTGCGTGTGTGTGTGTGTGTATAACACACATTATATATATATATATATATATATATATATATATATATATATATATATATATATATATATATATATATATATATATATATATATATATATATACATATATAACAATAAGCAGTGTGAAAAGAAAAACGAATACGTATGGCCCTCATAATAAATCCTAACGGGAATTTGGTTTCCCGGAGATTTTTTTTTCTATTTCTGGCCATAATTAGCATCCCAGATTCGAGCGGGGGAGATTCATATGCCCATGTCAGTAGCTAGAACATATGTCCCTCAAGGAAGGAAAATTATTTTTTTTTTATTTTTTACAATACTGAGGAATGTGAGTCGGAGATTATGTCAATACATCGTTAATATATATTTCCCTAAAAAAAAAACAGCGGCGTGGATTTGTAAGCCAAGCAATGGCAACTGCTCAGTTTGATCCTGGAAACTGACTGAAAGATTCAGCTCTCTCTTCACTCTCTGAAGTGACGTCTCGAAGCAGCCGTCGGATAACACAGGTTATTTCATCTCGACCAAAGGGAGATAATCGCCTTTTGTATAACGAAAATAGTCTTATACATTGCATGTAATTGAAAAGGAAAATATCGTTTATTGAACGGAGAAACTCCATGTAAAGGTACGTTCTACCTTTTATTCAACTTCATCAGCTTTTTTTGAATACAGACTCCAACTTAATTTTGTTTATTCGCAAAGATAAAACGCAAATATACTAACGTTTTTGCTAAATGTTTTAACATTCAAATGATGCGATAAAATTTGTATATTCCTTCATACTCTCTTGTCTGAGAAAAAATGTATTCACTGAGAGATTTAATGATATTCTCCAACATTTCAATTCGTACTTACAGTAATCTCAGTTTACTTTCAAATATTTACAAAATAAAAAAAACAAAAAGCAACATCGGTTTTCCAACAAAATATCAACTAACTCGATGCCTGAAATATTGTAAAAAGCATCAGACTAAAACATTTTGGCCATAAAGTATATTCGGCAAGTTCTGTAAATATTCATCCAAATGAAAAGAAAACTGTCTAACCTGATGTAGCAATTGAATGTCGTCAATAATCTATCAAAATGGAAGTTAATCAAGATACATACATTTATGATACAGGGATAAAATAAAAGTGAAAAGTGATTTGTTTTTTAGAGATTTTATTATGACAGAAATAAATAAAAAAGAAGATTTTTGTGATTAAATTTTGCTTAGGTCAAAATATTTCTCTTTTGCCTTTTGGCATTCGTTGCAAATGTTTTTCAAAGTATAAGTCTGGTGATTTATTCCATTCTTTTTTCACTGACTCTAAGAACCACACTTTCATTTTTTCACTCTTCTGTCAAGCTCATTCCATGCTAATTCTCAGAGTAACTCCAAACTAAAATTGCAAAGAATTTTATCATATATATATATATATATATATATATATATATATATGCAGATATAAGTGGACAATGAAAGAAATTTGAGAGAAATGAGAACAATAAGAATATTATTATTGAAAATACTATACGAATAATAATATTATTGTATGAAAGACTTTTTGACCAAATAAGAGCGTGATGATCAAGATATTAAAATCGGAATTCGGAAGTCTTGTCCGAAAAAGTAGTCCTCATAATATAGACCGATTGAGAATTTTAGATAATTTGCATTAATCAGTCGAAGTTAGATTATCCATCAACTCCACCAACAAGAATATATTTCATAATTGTAAAGCTAAATATACAAGGGCTCTGTAACTAAGCAATCCTGAAATAGATTGAGAGTATTTGGAAAAAATGAAGACGGTAAGAAAAGCAGAAAAATCGTAAGAGCAACATTATATGTTTTAATTAAGCTATTAACCGTAATGTCCAAAGTAATGTCGGAAATTCATTTATCTATAAGCATTTTAAACATTCACTATCGCTAAAAAAATTGTTAACAAAAATAATGTCAAAATCAGTAACAGCTGCGTTAGTAACTTCGATAGATCTTTCTCACGGCATGACATTATACTAAATAAATATCTTTCGAAATTAGACAACATGATTTCCTAAAATAAAAATTTCCTACTGTCAACTACCGGAAGAATGCGATTTGTCCATTAAACGGTAAATGTATGACAGGTAATACTGTTTATTGAGCGAGGATACTTTCCGATAGGGATGTTAGTTTTTATTCTGATTCTACTGAAAATCCTTTCGCTAATATTAAATATAGAAACAACACTACTCTCTCTAATTATTTCAGGCAATTGAATGTTACGGGTATTTCCCTGTCAGCAGTTAAGTGCACTTAATTGTAAGTGCTAATCGTATAACGGAAAATGAAATAAATGTAACATATGTTTGCTGAAAAGAAATGATCTTACAAATCTTAAATAATCCAGGATTATTAAACAAGACAAATGAACTAATGTAGGCATAAAAATAAATATAATGCTTTGAGAAATATAATTTTAAAAACAATAATCCCAATATATATAACACTTAACTGAGGTACACAGATATATTTAATTTAAATTTACGTAATAATCAGCACCAGAAGATTCCATTGCACATGAAGCTCCGAGTCGTGCGAACGGTGAGGGTAATATGTATATTTATTAACACAATCCGTCAATGTTCAATACACACACACACACAAAATATATATATATATATATATATATATATATATATATATATATATATATATATATATATATATATATATATATATATATATATATATATATATATATCATCATTCGATATTCTAATGTATGATATACTGATTTAGGGAAATAACTTTTGCCGAAAACTTGTCAAGCCCTACATCGTATTTAAGTGATAGATTTGAATGAAAACCAACCAATATTTATCCCTGTACGCCTCTCAATTTCGGCAGTAGTTTTTCGTGGCTAAACACATTCTCTGGAGACAAAATCAAGTTTATTGAATTAAACCTTTTCAAGACAAGCCTCACTGACCTAGAGGCACTGATAATGGCGTCTGAAGATCATCAGAGGAAGAAAACATCTCTCTTGAATAAACTATATACGGGTGCGCTTGAATTATTTAGATTCTATATAAACTTTAGATTATATAACTTAATATCGAGCGCACAATATTTTCCTATGTTACAGCTAATTAATCTGTGTATTGTCAAAATTTTACTGATTGCAATCACAACTCTATTAATTATTAACAATACTAAAAACCTGACTGATAGTTGATGCAAGCTGTATTTCCAAATGTAGCCTATAGACAATTATGCAGCTGTTGTCTGTACAAATGTTTCCAGCGCTCTATTTTCGGAAATCTACGGACTCGATACAGGGAAGAACACATTTTAATGAATAATACTGAAAATATTTGCACGCAAACACGCTAGAAACCTATGCACACACTTAATATTTAACCAGATTATTGTCTTCGAAATGTTCAATTAAGTTAGTTACGGGAGAACTAACTGCGGAAGATCAACGCTATCCCTCACTCATTCTCGGTATGACGATAAACTACGTCCGGCAGCAAGATCTCTGACTGGAAGGTTTTGAGGAACGTGGAAGCACCTCTTAATTGCTGCGGTTCCCACCCAGGTCCACCCTGATGCTTGTTAGGGTCTCAGCTATGGCAAATAGTTAACCCCTAATCTGGGTTAAAATATGAATGTACAAAAATACATTTTTATAGATAAATTTCTACCAATATCTTTTGATATTAAAAAAATAATCTAGTAATAAATTTTAATAAAAAAGCAAATCCAGCAATAGGTCCTAATAGTAAAAGAAATTACCACAGCTTTCAAGAAAATTATATTTCTGAATAAAATGACACATAAAGATATACCTTTAAACAAACCAAATCAAATTTTTTTATATATATATATATATATATATATATATATATATATATATATATATATATATATATATATATATATATATATATATCTAGTAATAGATTTTAATAAAAAAAATAAATCCAGCTATAGGTCCTAAAATTAAAAAAAAAATTACCAAGCATCCAAGATAATAAAATTTGGAATAAAATGACACATAAAGATATACCTTTAACAAACCAAATCAAGTTTTTATATATATATATATATATATATATATATATATATATATATATATATATATATATATATATATATATATATTAATTTGAGTAAATATATAATTAGTTGAACATGTATGGCTGACCCCAACATCCCCATTTTCAAGGCGTTGTCGAATACGGTTTTTGATTCATATAAGAAAGTAGAACAGCGGCTTGTATCATATTTTCTCGTATCTGTCGGTCATAAAACGACATTTATATTAGGAGAGTTGCTTCCTTTAGAAGTATATTTCGACCTATCAAAAGTATTTCCCATCTGATTAATAGTCTGACATTTAACAAAAATATAAAATACATATCATCACGTTGCCAACAATACCTTGATTCTCTGTATATATTGATTTTTCCACAAACGGCGCTTCAATGGACTGATTTGTCTGAACGACATCTTACTATCTATCACAATCTTAAGTATTTTCATCATATACCCCTGCACTGTTTTCCGCATCTATGTTGAAATTATGGAGGAAAGCTAGAACCGAGATCGAATTCCAGTCGATTTCGTTGCATTAACTTACGTGCAAATAACATTGGGATATGTATCACTCCATCTCTTATCCTTTCAGCTATGGGTATGATATGACTATAATCAGAAATAGGAGGACAATAGTCCGAGTGCAAATAATATATTTAATTATAACTCCTTATACCAGAAATCTTTACTGGTTCCGTAAGCGACACTTCACTGACGCCAAAAAAATGATATAGCAATGTAAATCCATTTACACAATTTACATTATTCGGAATATTTTCCTAATCTTTGTTGCCATATTTATCACGACGTTTCGGCCGTTGTACGCTCTGGCCTTCTTCAGGTGGTTGGAATGTCGAACTGAACCCTTTATTTCGCTCGCTGGGGTAGACTGTTCTAGTTCCACGTTCCATGTCTAATGGATGTCAGTCATCAGTTATCTCCTGATAATTTACCACTGCAAGTTTTCCACTAAATTAACCAGGTATTGAACTCACAACACTTTGGGTCATGTCACTGAATTTAACCAACACCTCCATCCACTGTGGATATATAGACAGATTCAAATAAATAAATAAATCCTTTTATTATAAAATATATTCAAAAATATGGACAGATACTGGTAAATTTATTTATTATAAAATATGTTCAGAAATATGGACAGATACGGGTAAATCCATTTATTATAAAATATGTTCAGTTCAAATAAAGGAAAATAGTTGAATTCACTTTCCAGCTTATATTAATTTCTTGTTACCCAGGGGTTTTATCAGATCAAGAGGGAAATTAAGCTATACTGTTGAAATATCTGCTTCAGTTTCATTCAAATTATTATGTATATATATATATATATATGTGTGTGTGTGTGTGTGTGTGTACGTGTACCTTTGCGTGTGCCCAGGTATATTTTAAATATGTTCCAAATATAAAATAATTCAACAAAATTTAAAAATAAATATATAACAATTTATTTTATTAGTGTATAATTTCCGAAATAATATCTTACACCTATGATGTATATTAAAAGACTGATAACGACTCGGGATATATATGAATATACAGAGCAATATGCTAGATATGGACAGAGCGATTGATACATATGATAGGTAAGGATACACTGATAGAGATATGTGAGTGATCTAAATTAGAAACTGATAAAAAAAAACAATCACGTACAGTCTACTGTTAACTGAGACAATAAATAGCATGCTAATTTAAACGTCTTTAAAACAAAAGTACGCTCTATATCGCTTTCTACCTTCCACCATCAGGAACGAGGCTCAATTTCAGAAGACTGACCTTTTGCAACTTCCAGTCTGGTAGCTAGACTTTATGAGTTGAAGACAGATTAAAATCTCTTAACTTATAAGAAGACAGAAAAATAATGCATTGTCATCAGTAAAAGAGTCGGGATCTACGTATTGGAGACACCCAAATTCAGCTAGTATAACATCTTAGATTAAATATCTGGGTACTGCAGCAACAGACGATTAGAAATGAAACTCGAGTATCCGGAAGAGCATCTGAACAGCGAAGTTTGCTTTCAGAGATTAATTTGAATAAGATGTGATTGGAATGCGTCCTTATAAATAAAAACAAAACGCCCTGAACCGCTACGTAGTATCTAATGTTCTCCATCACTGAGAATGGTATATAAAATTTTATAAGTACCGAGTAAAACAGGATCTACAAGAGAAATTTCACTTCAGACAGACATAGATGGCTGAATATTCTGGGATACAATGAAGAATGATATTTGAAAAATTTAACAATCACAAGGTACACTGAACGCTGGAGAGGCACGGAGAAATAGCGGGTAACGAACTTAACAATTTCGAGTGAATGGATGACAAAGAAAAGATACCTAGGAATCAAAAATGTCCAATCTCTAATTAGACCAACAAAAGCCGGGGCATTTTCGAGAAGAATGATCAACCTACTATGATCATTCACATGCTGAAAGGAAATAAAACATGAAGGAAGAAGCTATAACCTCTTTCTGTTGATTCAGTTTTTCATTTAAAAGTCAACACAAGCAAAAGCATTGCTTATATCTTTAATTCTTTTTTTAATGTCCCAGGGCGTAGGTATCCATGATTTTACAGTGGTTTCATTACATTAAATTCTATTGAACTATTATGCCTTCATGACATTTTGAGTATTACCTGGTAAATTTAGAAAGATTTTGAAGTAGAATTTTCCTCCTTCTAGTCTTCTTGTCAAACTACGTCTTTGTAGAAAGACGACAGACCTTATCTACATAAATAGTTGACCATAGACTCGTCTATTCGTTATGAATAGAACATCTGATCATATGAACAGTCGAGGCAAAGTTGGTCAAAAGACGTAGCGTTCGAGTACGCATTGAAGTACTGAACTGCGGTATTCTCTATTATTGTACTATTAATCCATGTTTATATTGTGATTTAATCTATCTTTTTCAGTGTTTAGTTACAGTATTATTAACCAGAACTATGTACGTTATACGGACTTTGTAACACATGATTTAATGCCAGAGTCTATCTTGACTATTAACTTATGACTATGCCAAGAAGCATAACTGCTTTTCCAAAGGTCTTATTGCGAAAATTAACATAACGTACTCGGCTGGAGTAATAATAACTCTAATTCTTCCTATACTGCATACATAATTTAAAAAAAAAATGAAATATTCAGATGCTACAGAAAGACACGTCGTTTTAATTCTTCGGGGAGTCGCTACCAACTACGGTATAAAAGGTCATACATATTTTGCGCTCGAGCTGCTGACAATAGATCAGCTGAGAGATTTCGTGGCATTTCTTATTTATACTGCGTCGGTGAATCGCAGAATATTCCAAGACAATTCCAGGATGGATGAAAAATACAAAACATAAGATGATATATCTTACGTGAATATTCGTTGTTCTAGGTTTTCATGCGTCGGCAACGAAACGGACAGTGATGTAAGACAATTTTTAAATTGTGATGAAGACAGTGAAATCAAGAGATTGTTCTCTAGCGACCGATAGGAGATTTCATGACGATCCCTAGGCAGAGTGTCATTTTAGGCTATCAATACACCCGTCAGTGTTATAAGACAAATAGGCTGCGGTTGAGTAGGTAATCAATTCAGTGAGTTCTCTGAAAGGCCTGTTGTTACGTACAATATCATTTGCCTTGTATCGGTTTACTTGAATAGTGAATCAGAGATTGAGTCAATATGTATAGTTTATGGTTATGCAAGCATTAAAAGTACTGGAGCGGCTAACTAGTATTTTCGACTATATTTCACCGCGGAATCTCCCGAAACCAAGAAATCTATCCATATAACAGAGTTTGCATTTTGCCAGATGATCTCAGCATTAAAAGATTCAAAATCTCATTATTTATTTGACTTAACCATATTTGCGTCTGACAAGGTTGAATAGAGATGTAACAGATTTACATTCTGAAGGTAACGTAGTGGAAGAAGAATAGTTTATGAAGTAAATCTCTCACGCATTTTCTGGCCCGATCTGAAATGCGAGTTGGGAAATGTTTAGGTAATATATCTGAATGTACAACACAAGTAAAGGGATATATATATATATATATATATATATATATATATATATATATATATATATATATATATGATTACAGATTGGCTAACTTACTATAATATAAAAAGAAGAGGTTCTAGTAATTCCATCTAGAGAAAAGTGTATATTAAAAAGAAGAGAGAAACCGCAAACGTTTTTATAAAAAAATTTATATAATGGAAAATAAAGCATAAATATATATATATATATATATATATATATATATATATATATATATATATATATATATATATATATATATAAGGCATAATATTTAAAAAAAAAATCCACATTACAATCAGAAACGTTTGCGGTTTCTCTCTTCTTTTTAATATACACACTTTTCTCTCGATGGAATTACTATAACCTCTTCTTTTTATATTATATTGGCTTAGCCAATCTGTATTGGTTATAAATACAAATAAAACAGACCCTCAACTATTTTTACTATATCAAATGTTACAAAGACAACTGCAACATGAGAAGTAATCAAGTAGAATTAGTTCAACAATAAATATTCTTTTATAAAACACAACAAATACAAAATATATGTTGCTAAAGTTGTTAAAACACTTTAGAGTCCTTGATTGTGTGTTATATTGAAAGAACTTAAGTTGCTGATTTGTATGCATAAAAGTTAGAACTTGTGTTTAAGTATATTTGCCGTTGTAGGAAAATTAAACGGTTGTTTTTTTGTATTAAATTTAAAAAAAAATGTATTGTTCTTGACGCGCTGTGAGTTCTACAGATATGTCACTCTTTACCGGAGGTGTTTGTTGGGGAATAAAATATTTTGCTGGAGTGAACGTTCTTTCGCAAACTGGATTTCTATTAATTTAAGTAATTAACGTTAAACCTGTAATTGGTGTGACGTTTCGTTGGTTCGTCTCCTTTGTGTTGTTTCGATTTCCAATGAAGTCAAGTGAATGAGTTGAATATATTAACGGCCCACTGACCAAGTCGCGTCGAAGTTTCGTTTTAATTAGTTCTCTTGGTCACGTGGGGGATCGAGAACATATTTACATTTTGTGGCGTCAGCTCGAGGTCAAAATTTGGGTCGGTACCTTCGGACGTAGTTGACGACACCTAATTAATATTTTTCGACCAATTAGAATGCATCAGTCGTTATACTTGGTTGGTGTTGTAAAGTAGTTTTCAGAGTGGAGGCTTGTATTTCGCTAAGTTGGTCCTAAAATGGTCCGACGTACAAAACGTAAGGAACTTGCAATAATAGTTAATGACGCAGCAATCTAGTTGTGATGGTTGATACTTCAATGTCCGACATCGACTGACTCACTCAACTCCACTGAGCCCAACTGGCTACCGCTACTACTACTAATACTTATTATGTGTGGGAGAGTCTATTACAATAGGTAATGTCCTAGTATAAAAGTTGGGAGCCTCTATGTGTTTAACTTGCACAAATTTGGGATTTAAGACAAATGTGGGAATTTGATTCTACAATATATATAGATATATCTTTTATTTTTTAGAAAGTCCTTGATTGAACATAAAAATCCAGCTTTCGGGAATTCGAACAAGATATAACTGGCTATGGGCGTGGATCTATTGTGACTGTTATCGGCGCTTGAAAATGGAAACCTTCCCCTTTTTTCTTGTGTTCGCTTTCGCACTAATACTCTTTGAAGATGCATACATAAATCTGCATCCAGCTATGGGTTAAATAGCATGATAAACTACACTCTCTATACTTAGGTGTCAGCCATTCTAGGGAGACTATTTATTTTAAAATTAAGTACATTTCATGTGGCACAAGGCCGGTAGTGAACCAGTAAAGAGTGTTCGTCCTTGACGATCCTAGACTTAGCTAACCTGATTCAAGACCCATTCATTTTACCGAGTAAATCAATCACTAAAAAATTATCCCTTTTTACCAAATCCAACATTTATCAAAATACCACATATTTTCAGGGAAATAGCTAAAACCCCACGATATGAAAATTTGAATTTTGTACAATATTGTATTTTTTATATCTTTTCCAGTTTGTTTTTTTTTTTTTTTTTTACAAAAATATCTAAAACTCTTTCATGAAATCATGCGTGAATTGACTCTAAAATAAAATAATAAAAACAAGACATTCAAACTAAAAAAAAATACGTTAGTAGGAACCGTCCACCGCAACGAAAAATGAGGGCGACTCTGTGTCAAATTTGTCGCAGTTTCTTCACATGAAAGGGTTCAGGTTAAAGGTCACAAAATCGATAGAAGCAACAAAGGCTTGAAAGTCTAGTGCGGACAATTCTCTATTTTATGCGTAAGAATAAAGACCCAAACTCCTGCGACGTTCTGTTCTTAGGGACCATGATGCCATCACAGACGATGTCAGCACTCACCGCCAAAGAGGCGCATATTCTCCGTATTTATCGAGATTAGAATATATCTCAGAAATATCAGGAACTTTTCCCCTCAAAAATTGCTATACATTTTTCCGGCTCTCTAATTCGTTAGAAAGATGTAATATTATCTCTGATAAGAAACAAAAGTTTTGGGGCTGATTTTTGGAAGCAGGGGCACGACAAGTTGTGGGCGTTATTCCACCCACCACCGACTGGTACCATGGTCAGGGTAGGGGTGGTCAAATTCCTTTTTATATTTTCCAGCCCTCTCGTTTGTTCGAAAATATATTCTTATCTCTGATAAGTATCAAGATTTGGAGAATCGGGTGTGAAAGCAGCAGTGTAAGTCAGGGAAAATATCAGAAAAGAGGTTATAATTTTGAAAACATTGTTTTAGTGGTTCTCAAATTAAATTCTAATAGCTGCGTTATTCTGCCGAGAAGCAGTATCAAGTAGCTCGCTCATTAAAAGCGAAGAAGGGACAAATTAAATTGTGGAGAGAGGAAATTCAAAAGCTGATTCATTCAAGAAGAAAAAAGAGGTTAAACCAAAATGGAGAGATTGGATATGTTGCGAAGGAGAACGCCGAGAGCAGACTGGGGGGCAGGAATCAATCTCATTATCTATAGGATCAAAAAAGTCTAACTCAACCAGGGGATGGATTCGTGATATATCTACCCTGTTGTGTCTATAGGTGAATAAAAAAAGGAAACAAGGCTGGGAATCATTCCCGCGAACCAGACTTATAATTTTACCCTCCTTTCGCTGAAATCTGCCGAGAGCAAACGCTTTTTATCTGTTCTGATCTTGATTTTGAGCGGATGCTCAAAGAATCCAATAAGATTCTGATGTGAATCGTAAGAAATTTTATCAGGATTTGATCGTAAGAATAAGTACTTCGTAAATATTCCCTCCATCCGTGTCCCTCATAGCGCCATTCTTGTCATGGCTATCAGTGTAAGAAACCCCCATTCAAGGGAGATTAATCTGTATTCAATATCGGTAGGAAGCCGGTGAGTACGTGCTCTGCTATCTTCCATAAGAAGTCATAGTAATCCACATTTACTGAAGAAAAAAGAGTATAGATAGTCTACGCCAAGAAGGGACCTTGCATTTTCAAAACAACATTATGGCGTACCCGAATTCCAATATATATTCGCTATTATTTCCTGACATATATACAGAACAGGTTTAAATGATAATTTATCGAAACAAATTTACGCAAACAAGAATATTTCTTTGTAGAATCTTTTAAAATATGTTATTCGTTGCTTTAAATATTCATTATAGATCAGCTCTTAAGCTTCTAACAATTAAATAACGTCATAGAAATTCACACCAAAATTTTAATATTAGCAATATTTTAATATCTTGAATACGTATAGTGAAACAGGGCTAAATAGTACTTTTGAATGGATATGTTACTTTTTGTTATAAAAATAAAGTAAATTTCCCAAAAGTATCTTCCCTGAGACTCTATTCTTAAAAGTTGTAACAAATATTTAAGTGTCGAGAGAAAATGTAAGAAAAATTTCTTGACGTGAGTACAATCTTTATTTTCAAAAAAGTAACCTTTACGTATTTCCCATACACATCTGGGACTAAAGACTTCATCTTTGTTTACAAAATAAGAAACACAGAATGTCAATCGAAAATGTGTAAGGTTCACTCAGTGGCATATACTCGTCTGTCAAAAAGTTAATTACCACACCATTTCAAAATTCTAACAATAGACAAAATACACTCTCTGTCTCGTTATCAACGTGCCAAAACACTTCAGGACGTATGCAGTTATGGCTAGCTACAGGTTCTTTCCAGATGTTGCTCTCAGTAATAATAATAATTTCCAAAGAAATTTTATCCTGAAAAGGTTTTCAGTATACGCTCCAAGAACTAATATATTCTAAAATTTTACGAGTGACGTATCTCGAGATTTTCAAGTGACACTTGCTTAATGTTATGGGTAGTTTTATAGTTTAACTTCTACTTAACACTACATCTCTGGCGTGATGTGAATATGTTAACTGAAAATTCGTCGTTAGAACTGGACCCTTCTAACTTCATGCAATATAGAGCATGAGGCAAAAACGAATGGTCCACAGGATAACAAAATATGTTTTCTAAAATTTATGCAAACTATTATGCAATTAATAAATATATTTCGAAACAATGAGAAGAATACTGGACTGCTAAAAAATACATATGTCCCATAGGACAGTGAATTAGAGAACACTTTCTTAAAGATGAAAAAGAGATATAAAGCGATAGTGATGTGGCTGTAAGATGAACGCTAACGATGCCATGGACAGAAATTATAAGACACGAAATATTATTTAAGAAATATAATCCGAATAACCTACCTGTACCTGTAACGGCATTCACCCAGGGTGGGTTGAGCCGGCTCCCATATTGGAGTTTCATGGGAATTTGGAATTCACAAGCGGTCCCCGAACCCGCATGTATAGGCTTCAGATCAGTTCCCAGGAAACCGACAGAAGATTTGATTATAGTTGTGAAGGTTTCGTGCAGGACCATCCACACTTTTTGAAGGGCCAAATACAGAGACCAGTTGCACTACGTGCCACAAGGTAACTAAACGACCCTCCGCAGGTTTTGAATTCAGAGTTTTCCTTCTCCTAGACCATTTACCATCAAAGGCTATAGAACCCAGTCTGTCCTGCTATTTTACCTGTAGCTGAAGGGAGAAGAGGATTCACACCTTTTCCAAGGGTATTAGCACGTAACTGGATCTAATGGATTCGACTGGAATTCAACTCGGCTCTCCGATTCCTCAATCCACGCCGCTATCCATTACTCCACCGTTCCTCCTCTAATAATTCGAATAAGAGAGATGATATTTCTGGGACGTATGAGGAGGAAAATGGCTTGAAGAATTTAGCACTAAATAGACAAGAGAAGTAGGCGGTTTCATCTTGTAAACTACTTAACGAATTTGTGTTAAAGGATAGCAGAACAGGGAACAAGAATAATTATGAACGGTAATATCCACTTAAAGCAATAAATACCGGATGATATGGAGAGCAATGTTCAACCCCGACCAGGAATTTTTCCTTTGATGATGTTCGAGATCCTGGGTCTCCACAATTTCCCTTTCTTCCAAACATTCCTGTGAGAATCAAATATTCCAAAACATCTTTTCTCATTGTGTTCCCTGTGTGACACCATTTATGGCTGCAAGAAAAAGGAAGAAAATTTTTATGGCCATTTGACAAATTCCAGATTGGCTAGCTAACCTCCGAGGCAGAATAGATAGACATTTAACTGTGTCACGGGAATGCCATTTGGGGCCTCTACAGAGTTCTAAAGAGATAAAAAATTAATAAGAATATCCTGACCACACACAGAGGGAACCCAACCCTAGGTTAAGTCTTTGTCGATGGAAAGATATCGTTAGACAATGTGTCTCTTTTGTGTTGAAATTTGACTATGAGCGAAACAATATTATCAGAAAAATGGCGTGCCATCGTATCAGTGGTTGGCGCCGAGAAGTAAATGCGTCTGTTTGGCCAGCCACTTGGTTCTGGCGAAAATCTGATTGACGAAGTCCAGATGAAAGTGACTTTGGGATAGGAATTGAGATTTTCACACTACGGGTCGTATTGTTCTGTTGGCTGCCAGAGAAGAAGAGAGAAAAAGAAAGAAAGAAAGGAAATAGAAAAAAGAAAAAGAGGAGATAATTTTTTTTTCTTTGAGCAAGATATTTTTTGTTAAAAATCAAGGCTAGTCTGGTTACACCCACACTGTTGATCGCCCATTGGATGAAGGTTAACAAGAACCAGGCGGAGGTGATCAAGTGATGTAGGGTAGAGTCCTGCTACCACTCATTAAGAGGATAGGTATGAGATGTTACTGCGAAGGAGTAGAAAAACCGTTGACGCCCTCTGAGGGTATGGTAAGAGACCCATATGAGAACGAAAGAAGGTGTGGGCAAGAGAAGACTTCCAAAAATGGAAATAATAAATTTTTCCTGACCGAAAACAAAGGAAGGGTGTTGTGGATTTGGAATTATCAACGAACCTCAAACCCCGACAAAGCCCACCCCGGTTTGGGTCGGCGTCTATATAAGCAAAGTCGCAGCGAGCGAAAATCAGTTCAGTTCAGTTTCCAGTTTTCCCGAGTTTCCAGTTTGCAGTTGAAGTGGGTCCCGCCTCGAAGATAGCTGACTTGTAGGATTCACGCAATTCCGAACTCATCTTCAATCCAAGAACAATTTTATTTTGAAGAGCGACTTAGACTCATACCACCAAAACAAGTTTTACGACTATCGCCTGAAGACACATCAAGAACCAGTTTCTTAAAGAACTGACAACTTAAGATGTTAAGACTCGCATAACAAAAAACAACGTGTCACGAATCCATATAGCAGGTCGGGAGATAGACGCAGTCCTATATATATATATATATATATATATATATATATATATATATATATATATATAATAGTACAATTGATCAGAGTTTGTAACCATGGGTTACAAACTCATATCCTTCCTACTAAATATGTTAGCTCTTTTACTGATATTGAGCGCTTTCCAACAAGCACCGCGCATATATAAAATAAACAACACACACACACACACACACACACACACACACACACACACACACACACACATATATATATATATATATATATATATATATATATATATTTATATATATATATATATTACTTCAAAGTTTATTCCCATTGATATCAATATTTAAATAGTCTCCATTTTTATTTTAAACAGTATTTATTTCGTCTACCGGTCTGCAGACTTGAGAAAACTTATATAAGAAAATATTCCCTCCGTCAGGATTCGAACCTTCGTCCTCCTCTGCAGATTAGGCTGATTTTCCCACAATATATTTTAAAATTTTCGTTTATTCTGACGAAAACCACGTTTAAATATACAATACAATTTTATAATAGCTTACGCCTTATGCTTAATCTTAGAAGATTAGCCTTGGACGCTCAGAATCGATCAGTGTCAATTATAGCAACGATGTAGAATATGTACTGGATTATGGAGGACGCCTTGAAATGATTTAAGCAGGAGATTTTGTGCTTATATGCAAGCACGCATCTGGAGAACATCAGAACTTGAATAACAACGAATTTGTGAAACTTTAAAAAGAAAATAACCATTGCATAAATATGAGCGCAAATAGCATGTCATTTCAGTGATCGCGTATAAAGATGCAGAGCCTCATTTCTCAATGTCGGCTCGATAAATGTTGATGAGATGGCATGTTTTCCGTATTCTAAAAAAAGGATAGTTTCCAAATGTTAAGAAAGAATATATTTTTATTAGAAAAAGGAAAATAGCGCTGAGACTCTATCTAAATCTATCCGTGAGTATTCCAATAAAAGCTGGATAATTTACTTACAGATAAAGATGCGACCAGAGACAATAGATATATATATATATATATATATATATATATATATATATATATATATATATATATATATATATATATATATGAAGAAAATATACTGAAAAAACAAACAAAAATCCTAATATGCGATTATGCTGTTTTAGGATTTTTTTGTTTGTTTTTTCAGTATATTATTCTTCATACTGTCGAATCTATATCCATATATTTATATATATATATATATATATATATATATATATATATATATATATATATATATATATATATATATGTATCTATACATATATTCATCTATATATATAAATGTATCTATATATATATGCATCTATATATATCTGTATAAATATATATATATGTGTATATATATATATATATATATATATATATATATATATATATATATATATATATATATATATATATATATATATATATATATATATATATATATATATATATATATATATATATATATGTATGAGGTCTGATCAAAAAATATCGGAATTGGTACTATACGAATAAAGCTACAGCACATATCAATTCTGTCATTTAAATTAGTCCTCCGTCTGAAGGCGCGCATTTTATCCAGAGTCGTTTACATTGATGGAGGAAGCATTCCTAGAACTCTTTTTATTGGACGGCGAGCAGCTGCCTCGTTGCATTTTCTGGAATTTCCTCGACGTCATGAAATATTGTCCCTTTCAAGTGAGATCCGATTTGTGAAGAGGAAAACGTCGCAATGGAAGAATTCTAATATCGTCGACAAATGTGTGGATTGTCGTGCTCGACCCAAAACTGCTGTACAAGCCATAAACACTGAGGGGAATTTCTGTCTTGGGACCAGACGGCTGTAGTTTACACCCTTTCCTTCCAAGCACTGTCTTAAACAAGGCAAATGAACAAGACCGTTATAACTTAGGGTTTCTGCTCAACAGTGTCCAAGCTCAATCTGCACCAAGTGGCTTTAATTTGACTACTTAGTTACTTTACCATAACAACAGTCCCTATTCTTATTGATTAGACACACACGCACACGCGCACGCACACACACATACATACATATATATGTGTGTTTGTGTGTGTAAATTATTCGTAAATACTCATTATCTACTGCACTTTTAAAACTACATTTGCTATGAGAAGGAAGGAATTCATGGATGGTGGCGTTAGGAGTTAATAGCTATCTTATTTAGGCTTTTACATATATTCCGATATTTACCCAATGTGCACTATTGACATCTTTGTTGCTGTTTTATAGGGACCTCCACAAAAACAAGATAACTAGTTTAAAATGAATTTTTTAAAAATGAAATATATTTCTTCAAATTTTAGTTTTAATTTCACGCGAATAGAAATTTCCAATAACAAATGATAATTCACTGTATTTCGAAAAAAAATACATTGACTGGCAGAGTTTTATTTATTTATTTATTGCTCAAATAGCTGATTAGCGACACTTTTAGACGCACTGTAACTTCTTTAAGTAAAAGAAAATATGTTCAAAAAATTAAATCTGCTTTCCTGAAAATTTACTTCAGGAATATTTGCTAATTTAAAGTATATTAAATCTGATTTGAAACAAATATTTTTGACATTAACTTTAAAATAACATAGAAATGCATTTTTTTTTTAACCTGAGAGTAGCTCTGTTGACGTGACATCAAACAATGTGTTGACAGATCAAATGTTCTACGGATGCATTATTTATAGAACATAATTGAAGAAAATAACGTTTAGAGACGTATTTCTATAATTTTTAAATACTCAGTAATCTTGAAAATATCCTACGTAATCTAATGTTTTATTGAACGTTAGAATTTGGGGCTTTACATTTACTAAAATTACCACTCTTATTTTCTGATAATGCCGTGTATGCATACCCATATTTAAAACAAATCTTCACGTTTATATGCATAAAAAAATGAATCTTAAATTAATAAAGAATTTTAAAATATTTAAACGTTAATGAACTTTTATACTTAAAACTTAAGAAAAATGAAAACAGTTCTTGTAAAAATTCATTATTCATCGAGATTTTCTTCTTGGGACAAGAGAGTTCTTAATATATATTATTTATGAAGGAAATTAATTTTTCTCTAATTAAATAATGCTATAGTTTAATTGACTTTTTATTTAACGATTAGGAGCAGATTTTCGGTTAAAGTTCTCTATGTTTGATAATAAAGAAATTGATTATTTAATTTTTCCATAGAGTCCTGTTTGTAAGTAATATTAGTATGAAGAGGCTGGAATTTTAATTTATGGAAATTTCATAAAATTAAGTAAGTAGCTGTAATAAATTTTCTAAAAAAAAAGAAATGTCAGAAATAATTTCATTTGCAAATAAGTTCTGATAATTTAATTAAGTTGCAAAAATTATTTAATTTTTACAACAATTTCCAAGGCAATGCAAAAAAAAAGAAAAATCAATGACTGGCTCAAGAAAAACAATATAATTAAGCAAAATTTTAAATGTACTAGAAAGGATCAAAATATTTAATAAAGTATATAGATATTACTTTTGTCGTTCTTCTCAATTATAGCATAAATATTTTCACGGCAAAACTTTGTTTTTATCATGGTTCTAGCCTTTTTTCGTCATAGTATGCTATTAAAAAATATATATTTCAAGGTACTTATTGTTATAACAATATTTACGAAATTTTGTGATAAAAATAAGATGAAGTCCATAATCCCCATGGAAATATTATAAATACTGATAATTCCTCTTCGCAGAAATCCAGTCATATGTTCGGATATTTGAAAAGAAATGGCCGATTTTCCATATTCTTTTTTCAGTTTGGAGATTAAAAGCTATGTTCTTAGTTACTACCCGAAAATATACTTAAGTAAGTGTTCTACAAGTATTTTTAGCTAGGTAAGATACAAACTATCAATATATAAAACTAACACTCTTTTAAATGAAATTCAACAACGTCCTTAGCTGAGACATTTCTGTCAAATACAAATGCTTTGCCGGGCAGCGTATGAATGATTGGTTTATGTAAATCTATATACGTCGGCTTGTATATTTACTCAAAAATCTTCATCCTGTTTAAACATATTTAAATATAGTATAAATGCTTTTAATAATCTTGACGCCTGTTTATAGAATTTAGCCCCGTTTTAGGCTAAAAATAGATATTGGAATAAATCACAGTCTCCTGGGATAAATATATAAATGGCAGATTCTGTTGGTCAAGTTTATTTTCACAATAAATTCGATAGTAACTAACAGATGGTGGTAATTTTTGCTACGTACTTATATTTACATGATAAAATGCTATGTGAATTTCAGTCTATATTCAATATTTTTATTACAAACATTCATAATTTTGTAGATTTTGTGACCAAGTAAATGGTTATATAAATAAAACCAGTGTTGCAGATATATCATATATTAAACAGTAAGTTCAACAGAAGAGTATATTACACGACTAGTGAGTCAGTGTCGGTTGACCCAGCGTTCAATCTAATTTAATGTTATATTTAACAGCATCCCCTACGAGGGATGTATGTGGCACAAGACCGAGTTTACTGTGGGTTCTCCGAGTCCGTAGGCTCGGCCAAAAATCTTCCCTTAGACCCCGAGAGTTCGACAGTTGAACAACCTGGCCGACTGTAATATTTAACAGTCCCCCAAAAAGGAATGTATGCGGCACAAGGCCAAGTTTAAATATTCCCTTTGAACTCGCCTAGACGGGTTCAGGGACTGTCTACCTCCCCGGACGAAACTTTGCCCTGCAGCAAAGCTTCGACCAAGTTCCTCTCTGTCGAAGCAGAGTGTTGGACAGTTGAACAATCTGGTCGACTGTTCCTCCAAGGCTTTTTTCCTACTAATCATATAGTAGGCGGAAGAGTCCAGCATAGACTAAAAGGGATGACACCACAACAGTAGTATGAGCTTTAATTAGGCAAGTCAATCAGGCCGCCCGTTGTATGGATCACAGAATCATTGTAAACACTACGATACTTTTATTAACTGCAAAATGTGCGCTTCACCAAGAGGGCTACATACGGTTGTGAATGCGCAGATGTTCTTCACCTTGACTGAATTCAAGACCAACCTAAGCGAAGTTTGTCCTACTATTTAACCCATAGCTTGGGGTTTCATGATATAAACCGTTCCAATGCTATTTGGGGAAATCGAATGCAACGAAACTCGACTTGAATGCGAACTGATTTCTCCTTCCGAACCTCTATATATTAAATCACCTGCACATATTTCAACTCAGGTGGATGTGCTGCTGTTGTAATGGATAACGTCTTGGAATGAGAAATTGTGGTTCGGCTTCCATTCTGGTTCATTGCATTTACTTACGCTCAAATACGCATGGTAAATATAAACCTTCCTATATATATGGTTAAAATATTAGCAATTGTATACGGAAAATCTTTTTATTTTTTTTTTATTCTCAGAAAATGTTACAGCATCATTCACTTGCAAAAAAATAAATAATGATTTTTACTTATCAAAATGTTTTTCAGCATTAATGTTATACCTGAACGTACCTATTCTATTATTAATGGACTCTCCCACACATAATAAGTAGTAGTAGTAGTAGCGGTTGCCAGTTGACCTCAGTGGTGTTGAGCGAGTCAGTCGATGTCGAACATTGAAGTATCAACCATCACAACTAGATTGCTGCGTCATTAACTCTTTTTTCAAGTTCCTAACGTTTTGTACGTCGGGTCCTTTTTAGGACCGACTTAGCGAAATACAAGCTTCCACTGTGAAAACTACTCTACAACAATTAAATAACCAATAAAACTAAATAAGTTGTAAGAAAAATCAGTTAATCCTCAAAAACCGGGTGTTGTTAATTATATTGCAAATACATATAAGCTTATTTAAAATAGAATTGCAAAATAATTCATGAAGAGACTGATTTTTTTTACCTGTGTATATTAAACGCGGTTTTAGTGGATATTTTCAACGTTTCTAGATTTTCTGTGACGTATGAAATGTCATGAAAATAAAATAACTCTAATTAAACGTGACGTATACTGCTATCAGTTTCGGTGTGGTGAAAAACTCAGGTGCAGATTGGAGAAAAACTTTCCCCTTTTCTTCAATGATAGCGTTTCGAGACTCTATTACATTCCCAGCACGTATCACGACAAATATGTCTTGATAAGTATCAACACGGGCTGTTTTTACTCGTCTAATTCCTTCTAACTAGAATTCTCCACACGCTGCAAAACTATCGTGCACATTTTCAGTACGTTTAATTCGGTCACTTACTCTACTTATGTTGGTGTGCAAAACATTTGGGCCAGTTTACTAATTGAATTTTACCGTTTTTCGCAGTACAATTTATGCTCATTTCCTTAATTCAGTATAGTGAATAATCTTTATTATTCCAGATAGTAGAAAACGTTAAAGAATCGAGTTAATAATTAATGTTGCTGCAACTGTCCGACTTGGTTGTAGCATTGCATGGAATAGTTTCCAGATTTTCTCAAACAGAATATTTTTTCTTTCCTCTTGGCATTAATCCCAAACCTCTTGGAGATTGCGTGTTTTTCTTTGGGGCAATTATTTTTTTTTCATTCTCACCCCAGTGATTCAATTATCTAGAGATTAGGGCTGTTCTGCTCAATCTTCTAAAAAGTTTAAAATTGCCATACGTAAAATCGTGATGTGTAGGAAGGAGCACTGTCATGCCGAAGAATTTATCCGTCTTCGCGGTCTGACAGAGGATTAGACCGTAGTAAACTAATATAGTTTTCCGTGTTCATCTACCTTTACGAGTTTTCTTCTACAATCTCTTTTGTCCACCACTAAATCTTACCATCTTTGTGGAATACGTAGCAGTTGACCAGGCATCTAGAGTTTAATCACTTTCTAAACAGCGTGAGTGGCTTCTCTTTGCCTTTTTTAAAAGTATTTTCATACCAAACGCTCTGATGAGCTTTTTTCTTTGTTTCCCAAATACACGAATTTAAGCGTGCTACTAGATTGACCTCTTGATACTACCCTTTTATCGTTGAAATATCTAAATGCAACCACCACTTCTACCCAAACAGTTTCTTCTCCCATGCTTCCCACTTATGAAACTCTTTCTTTTATTTGCTTCCTCGATAAATATAATATTCCAAAATTTAAATGCAACACCAATCGGCAGCTTCTGTCTTCTTGAATCCCGTTCATTTCTTGTCCTTTCCCCAATTCTCCCTATACAAAGTCTTCTCTTTCGTTTTCACTCTCTGTAAATCTACGCGACAAGAGGCATCCCCAACTTGATTGAGGTGAAATGATTTAAAAACTGTATTTTTCATTCACCCCTAAAAATACTTTTTTTCACTTTCATCAGACCCTTCAAATGAAAAAAATAATCTTATTTCTTTCAGAAGAAGTTTTAGCTATGATTTTAGTATATAAAAAAATATATATATATATATAAAAGAAACAAACTTATATTCAACTACAATGTTTTGCCATTCCTGAGTGATACGATAAACTCCATCAGGCAGCGAGGCTTCTGATCGAGCGGTGTTAAGTAATGCCCAAACACCACTTTTGCTGTTGTTTCCAGGTCCATCCATAGTAACATCTGTTAAATTCCAAGTTATGGGCAAAGAGTTAACCCCTAAACTGGGAGCAAAACTCTATGCATATATAAAATATATATTTATAGTAAAAATACAAGCAATACATTTAAAAAAAAAAAAGAAAAAAAAAAAACAATCAATACATTTTTGAACAAAAAGAAAAAATACCAGCAAAACCATTCTTTAAAAAATACGCCAATGAAACCTTATCTAAAAACTTATTTCTTACTTATTTATATTCTATTCATACGAACCTATCCTAAAAAGCTTACTGGCCTTATATAACCCATTGAGTACCTGTCTGTATTTCTGAGATGAGGTATTATGTACACTATTACATTATTTGGACTACTGTCCTCATTTTTGTCGCCAGTGAATAAAAACTTTGGTTAAATTCAGTGACAGGAACCAAAGAGTGTGAGTTCAATACCCGGTTAAGGCAGTGGAGAACTTGGAGAGGGGAATTAATAGGAGATAACTAATAACTGATATACATTAAACATGACACGTGGAACTATAACAGTCTACCCTAGTGATCGAAATAAAGGGTTCAATTCGACATTCCAACCATCTGAAGAAGGCCGCAGCGTTCAACGGCCGAAACGTTGTAATAAATATGGCGACAAAGATGAGGACAATTGTCCGAATAATGTAAATAGTGTAACCCATTGAGGTTGATGTGCTGTAAAACAAAATAAACCAAACTGAGGACTTACAAGTGGATTGTACACTCATTTTAAGAAGGAATAATTAGAAATTGGCATATTATCATATTATCTCAAATCTTTCACTGGACAATAATTATGCAAGCCACTTTTCAGCTTCAATCTGCATAACACCTTATATCTCTGAGTACATTTATTCTAAAACAATCCATATCCAAAGACAACACAGAAAAAAAAGCATAGTGCTAAGCAATTATAAATTCTTGGTAAAATAATGGCGTATGATCATTTTATGGAGTTCACAAAATTTTTGCATGCCAGTATAAATATCTTTGCAGTGATAATACATTGTATCTTGCTATTCGGCATCCATGTAATAGTCTGCATAATGTACATACAATGTCTAAATGAGATTAGAATACTGTTGGTAAGACTGTTATTTTTAACAAACGCATTGAACTGTCTATGACTTTATCTGAAATTTCGATAAATTAAACATATTTTTCTCGTATAAAAATGTTCATGCGCCCTAACAACTATATAACCTAAAACCTGAAACAAGATATTGTTATGTTATCGAGGAATATCTGAAAAGTAAGGGAAGAGACCACAGAACATTTAAAAATTAAATTGAAAACATGGGAGAGATAATAAAGAATAACTGGCTTTCAGAATGTCAAAAAATGAGAATTGCGAAAGATTAACTTCAATATGGAAGAAAAAAAATGAGTTCCCAGTAAGAAAATATATGAAAAATATCGTTGCAGACGTTAACATAAAGAACATACACTGAGATTATGGCTGTTAACTAAAGATAAAAAACGTAGAACTTTTATGCAAACGTCACATAGAGAAACGAGAAAGTTCAGCAAAGTTGTAAGCACAACTAATTTATCGACTGTAAGTTTTAGATATGGATTTAGATCTCCATTGATTTGGACTGAGAGCTGCTCGTGAGCATTGGTCAGTCATTGAAATACCCAGCTATCATAACCTTGAAGACAACAGAGCGGAAACTGTGCCATATTTTGTTCGAGCAGTATAAGCAATTAAATATCCATTCCAGATTGGTTTCTGGGGTCAAAACATAAATTTTTAAAAAGATTTTATTGTAAAAGTACAAGCAATACAATTTTGAAAAGAATTACCACAATTATATTTAACTCTCGAGAAAAAAAAAAACGTTTTACAATAATGCGTCAATTAAACGTAACATAAAAACTGATTTCTTACATGGTATACATATTCTATTCATAGGAACCTATCCTAAAAATATCTTGTTGGCATTAAATAACCTATTGCGGTTGATATGCCATAAAATAGAATAAACCAAACTAAATCAAATTTATTTTCGTGTGTCAAACACAGAGAATAAGTATAATGATAATCAACTACTCCAGATTGTAATCCAATTGAACGTTTGTAGTCGATCAGTAAACCAGATGTAAAACAAATGTATACAAGTGCAAAACAGATGCATTGAAGACTATATTCAAGTAATAATATTTCTATAAATATTTTATATAAATATTTCACTAAATATTTATACTTAAAATATTTTATTCTTTTTAATATATATATATATATATATATATATATATAAATGTAAAACAGATGTATACAATGGTTGAAGACTATATATTTAAGTAAAAATTCTTCTGGGAATTAAAATAAAAATGTCAATTAAAATACAATAAAAAAGAATTCGGGTAAATAGGAATTTTTTTATATATTTTTAATCAGTTACATTCCTCTGAGTATTAACTTTTTAATTTATTACTCAACAATAAATGATGCAGAATTTCGTTTGTGCACTAAATAAAATCTTTATTCCTTAATTACATTTGTTTGAATGTTTGTCGATATGGATGTGTTTTACTGAAATATTCAATAGGATTACTATGAATGGGTGATGACAGTGCATTGTATATTTCTAGATAAGCAGACAACTTACTGTTCAAATAAGACGTCAAATGTAAATAGTAGTTGTGGTATTATCATTTACCCGCAGAAAAAAAGTTTTTAGCTTATGAGGACATTCATGCTGACCTGGTTGCTTTATTACGGGCAGACGCTCCAACTTTATC
>CAHIKZ030002833.1:1315000-1380000 GCA_903632075.3 Acanthosepion pharaonis
GATTACTATTTTCTGGTAACTGTGTTTCTTTCCATTGTAGTTTGGGAAAAAATCAACATTACCGCGTTTATATCGCTTCAAGCCTCATCTTTATGTTTGGGGAGATTAGCCAAAGCTGCCTCTATCTGACGATATTGTCACCTCCCCCACGAGGGTGTCATGTGGCACAAGCCGTTTTTAACGTGGGCATTCCGAGCCCGTGGGCTCGGCCAAAAATATGCCCATTGAACCCGTATAAACGTGTTCATGGCCGGTCTACCTCCCCGAAGGAGACTCCACCATTCGGCGTAGCCTCCTTCGGGTTTCTCCCGTCCGTAGGAAGAGAGTACAACCGAACAGTCGGTTCAGACTTGAACGACTGACTCTATCTGACTCTTTTATCAATAAATTGTATATGTGTCAAATTTCCTATACTTTCTTTCTTCATTAATGGCCCTGTAAATATCAACTGATTCTTTCGGAAAATAACATGTATTCTTTCAGCTTCACTTTTCTTAAAACGTCCAACTTGCTTAAATATTCCATTCGTCGAATTCTCAACATCCTTCTGTTGCTTCAAGTCTCACCTTTATTTGTGAGGAAATTGTCGAAGATTCCCTGAAAAATAGGAGTATTACATTACATTACATTGTAGTTAGACACAATCTTTGTTTTTTTAACGAAATCGATATTTTTTTATACATTGTTTAGTTTCGGCATCAAAATGTGTCCTTCGCACATCCATTTACATGTTTCATTAACTAGTTTAACGCTGTTTCTCCATTATTTTTTTTAACAATATTGTCTTTTTGCGTGAATTTTTCGGAACCCACTTTCCTCAATATACTTAAACGAAAATACAGCTGTTTCTTTTTGATGTTCACGAGAAATCTACAAATCAACCATTCGCCCTTGCATGGAATATTGCTGCCATATTTGGTCTGGAGCCTCTCCTGTCACAAAGACCTTGATAAAATCCAAAGACAGATATGCAATGTAATTGGCCCTGATCTGGCATCTCGTCTGCAGCCGCTCTCTCACAGACGTGCCGTTGCCTCCCTCTGTCGTTTTTTACAAATATATTCACGGTAACTGCTTCGATGAGCTGCTTTAGCTGGTTCCCAGACTTCATGAATTTAAGCGTTCAACTAGGCCGGTATCTCGCTCTGAACCTTTCACTGTTGAAACTGTTAAATATAGCCGTCTCTTCTACTCCAATAGCTTCATGTCTCGCACTTCTCGACTGTGGAAGTCCCTCCTCATTTCATGTTTACCTAATAGCTATAGTCTCCAACTATTCACATGTAATGTCAATCAAATTCTCCAGATGCCCTGATCTATCCCCTAACATTCTCTTCATCCTTTCGTCTATCACTCCTCTTTGCTCTCGCTCCAACTCTCTGTAACCCCTTGCGTGCTAGTGGCTTCCCGCCTTTCTTGGGTTTGAATGCTTAAAAAAATATAAGCTTCAAAATCTGATCTTCATCCCATGACATTCTCAGCGATCATCGAGTGAAAGACATCTATATCGCTGGAAGTCTCCTCTTAATCCGTGAAGAGATTAGTCAGCAATCTTTATTATATACGAGGTTACTCATTCCGTAGCATTTCTACCATTTTACCTTTGTGTCCAGGAAAGTTTTTCTCGCTTTATAGTTTGCTTAGTTTCTTGAACAAATGTTACTTTATTCTTATGTGTCTTCGGATTTTTGGATTTCACTATACACCCGCTACTGCAAAAGACTGATAAATAAATGTTTATACCTACTGTAATTCCCTGTTGCTATCGACTATAATACGATGCTATTGCCTTCGGCTTTTTCTTTTACAGAAACTACGCATTCTTAGTGCTTTCTAGTCTCTTTCTGTAACCACCTACTCTAAAATCTCGTTTTGCGCATTTTTCTAGGTTTGACACCATCAGTTACACCTGCGTATCTTATGTTGTTAAGATTATATCCGCCAATGATAGTGCATGCTATGTTTCTAGTTCTCATGGTTCTAGTTCTATTTGCTGGGGAGTTTAAATAAAAGATTGGAATTATGAAGTTCATTCTATAGATTCGTTCCACGAAAGTTTTCGTTAATGGTAATCATCAGAAGTCCATGAGATCAATGCATAGGTCTCCGAAAACATTCTCTTTGGTCATATACTAAATTCTAGCATCATAATAAGTACATGCCGAGGAATATTATTTATTATCAGTATATTGTGGAATGAGCGGGGTATTCGACTGGATACGAAAATTCGGTTTTACAGAGTTGTTGTACTTGCCATCCTTTTGTATGGCTCAGAGTCGTCGTCTCCATACAGGTACCATATACGTCAGCTAGATGTTTTCCATAAAAGCTGTCTGCGTGCAGTCTGTGGAGTTAACCTTCAAGATAGGACATCTAACGTAGACCAGTTTAATAGTTGTAATATTAGAGAAATAGTGACTTTTATCATACAGTCTAAGTTACGGTGGACTGGTCATGTCTTGAGAATGTCTGATGACAGGATACCCAAGACTCTAATGTACAGCCAGTTAGATCAGGGCTGCAGGAATGTAGGTCGCCCATGGCTAAGATACAATGACAAGCTGAAAAGGAAATTGTCAGCAGTCAATATACCACATAACACCCTTGAGTGCTTAGCTTTGGAGCGGGTGGAATGGAGATCAACGTGTTTTAGTTTTAGTGCAATTTTCAATCTGCTTGTCTGAATCATCTTCAAGAATACAGAGAAATATCTAAATGGTCAGCCAATCTAAAGGTGATCTCATCTCACAATTCGCACACTTGCTCCATATGTGACCTCCTTTGAAATTCACTTAAATGCCACGTAAGATAATCGCACAAAATTTCATAACTGAATGAAGCTGTCAGATCCTCATGCGTCGAAACCGACAGGAGTGTCCATTATATATATATATATATATATATATATATATATATATATATATATATATATATCCAAGTATACGATTGGTGTATACTGAATAAATTCCAATAAACAAAAAATATTATTCTTAAAGAGTGCTCAATACAGAGTAGAGCAATACAATTATTTATTCGAAAATTGTTACATAAATATGTCATAAAATCACAACAGAAATAGCCATTTTGTTTCAGCACTTCTGGTGTCTTATCAAGTGATGTTGTTGAATATATATATATATATATATATATATATATATATATATATGTGTGTGTGTGTGTGTGTGTGTGTGTGTGTGTGTGTGTGTGTGTGTGTGTGTGTGTGTGTGTGTGTAAAACTGCTACAGTTTATGACCACATTTTCAAAGATCTTGATGATCATAGCCTGGCAGCTGATCTCTCATCTGAACTAGCTCTCACAGTTTAAGGCATATTTTCTGAAAATCTATCCAGAATCCAGCAAGATTTTTGTCCGTAAAAAGCATAATTACCTATGCAAAATATTAACTTCCCAGCCAAGAGGAAAAAAGTAATTACAGGAATTTTGCATATAATCCATAATAATTTACTAGATTAATTGCTCTTACTAACTAATAAACAAACGGAAAAAGTCAAAATGCGTCCCTCCACCTTATGTTACGTTAATTAGATTTGCTTTCCATTCACTCTGGTTGTGTTTCATTTGTTTTATCGCGTTAATTACAAGTGCAAACGTTTTTATCGAGACAAAAGACGTTTGTTTAAAGACGTAATTTTTATATTTTTTTATACAATAATTAACGATAAATTTAAGAGGACATACTGTCACAATATTGTTAAACATTATTAGACACTCTGTCTTTTTTTATTTTCTTTAATCGCGCTTTTCGCTTTCTCTAAATGTCATTACAGATCTTGTCCTGGCTTTGCGAACGAAGATTTATGAAGTGATCTCTACATGTCGACTGCAGGCTCACTGATGGCTGACTAAGCCTGTGCGGTACAGACAACCCCAGCCGCAGCGACTGCAATTAAACGTCTGGTCTGCAATAGCTGAGTTTCCCCGGCCTTTCCTCACGCGGTGTTTCCCTTTCAGGTTGGCCCTGCGTAAAAGGTGGAGACGGCCTGATGGACGGTTCCGTCCCAGGCGTGACGGTCAGCAGCAAGTGTCGACCACTGGCGATGGTCAATGTGGCAGCTACTGAGATATTTCTTGAGGGAGTTCTTATAACTCTTTTTTAGGGCCCCTCTGTCACGTTGGCCAGTGGAGAGTACGCCGTAAAAGGGCTATCTTGGACAGACGATGGTCCCTCCATCCTTGAGACGTGCCCTGCCCAGCGTAGCTCTGACTTCAGCAACATGGCTTCAATGCTGGTGATTTCCGCCTGTTCGAGAACCTCAGCGTTGGTGACGTAGTCACTCCAGTGAATGTTGATGATAGTACGGTGACAGCTCTGATGGAAGCGCTAGTACTACTACTACTACTACTACTAATAATAATAATGATAATAACAACAATAATAACAATGTATATATTTCTCCTTCATCTTGTCATCATATTATTGTCCTCCTCTTAAAAATATCACTTTCCTCATGGTAGAGTTCTAGATCTAGATATATTTCCTAACACACTTTATAAGCTTTCTATCATTTTGAGTAGTTTTTCCGATCATCAAAATGTTTAATTTACTGTTAAGTAAAATAGAAAAAGAAATAATATTAGAATAATTAGAAAAATTAGCAGAGTGCTGCATTATTATAGAGACTTTCTACAACATGTCATCCTGTCTAAGCCACTAGTTAATCTTTGTGTAAAGGCCAATGAGACATGTTACTAGTAACTCACTGTCTGCCAGGTTTTCTAGAAATTTGCAAATCGCTGTGAGAAATTTCAAACGCCACCTTCGTCTTTTACAATTTTATCTCCTCTATTATAGCCAAAATATTTTTTCTCAATTTCTTGTTTTTTCTTTCCCATTCTGTGTTCTACATGAATTTATGTATGATTTATCCGATAAATGTATCTAATTTTCATTACAATGATATTTTGCCTCCAGTCCTATTTTGGCTACTTCCTTCCCATTTCCCCAGTCACATATATATCTTTGTCATTTTATTGATACCTCGGATTTGGGCTATTACCATTGGTTTGTATACCGAGGTTATATTCGTTTACCGCTTTCTCAATTGACTACAGCTTCTACCCAATCAAGGCCAGACTTGTATCCCATTTTTATAAAGCATACCTTGAATCTTCGTCAGTCCACATGAGCTTTTGTACTACAAATGAGGCTACTTGCCTTGAAATTCTATTTATACCAAATTTACCCCAGATCTCGGACCGAACTTTATATACAATGCTGAAAATACCTAACTCCTACTGACCTGCTCTATATTTTCAAGAATCCGATCAAACGAAAAATGGAATATTGCTGCCATTTTCTGCTGTGGTGCTATCGAAACCTCTTATTCTAGCCTTGGCGGATTTCAAATGCGTTTACACTTCCATGTAGTCGATTAAATATTTTCAACCATGTAACCACTTTCCTAGAGAGGAAACGATGCAAATCTATCACTATTTGATTCAAAAATGTTAAAACAAGTTAAATTCTTTACTTTAATCAGTTCAGACATTTACAGCCAAGACCCGATATGCAATGTACATAAGGTTGAATCATCCAAATTCACTTCATATTCAAATAATAATAAGGAAGTTCCATTCAAAAAGATTATTCCTGAGAAAGGTTTACGTTTGGAATAGATCCCAAGAAGCTACTTCTCCGATCACAACAATCTTAATCTCATCAAGTCGAGGGTCAACCGTTACCTATCTTGCATAATTTCATAATTTGTATTTACTTCTTCTTATAGTCATACAAAAACATTATTCAGTATTTCTCTATTTTCGGTGACTGTTGAGTTTTATATTTTATGAATATTTCGTAAAGAAAACAGCCATGCCTATTTTTACGCGTTTATTGAACACTTTTTCTTAAACGCTTTGAAAATATATAAATACTTGGCATTCCTTTTTCCTTCATACGTAATCCGAACCACAATGCAGTATTTCACATTTTTCAATATTTATATGTTACACCATCAAGGGCACCTCGAGGCCGTGTAATGGTTAGCAAGCTTTTTCCCTTAGAACAATTACGACTGAGTAGTGATCATCACTAAGTGCCCCCTATTTTCGGCCTTGTGCCACATCTAAGCGACGCTTGGAAAATCATTTGGGCATTTCGGTGTAATGGTTAGGAAGCGTGTCTCGCTAAGACAGTTACGACTGAATAGAGAGTTCGACTTTCACTGGGTACTATATACTTTCGGCCTTGTGACACATCTAATCTAAGCTTTGAAAATCCCTATATGTTACATCTTCAGTTGAATGAAAATGACTTCATGAATATTATTGTCTGTAATCTATTTAATTTCAATCATAAACAGAACAAAAATAAAATAAAATTTAGGGACCACGATTCATATTTTTTTATTAAGATTCTATGTTCGCCATTTATGTGACGTGTTCCTTCCGCTTATGGGCACATTGCGTTGAAACATCAGTTCCCGAGCGATCACAAAAATTAAACAACGTCGAGCTTTGTCTATACTTAGTAGGATGACATCTTGAGAATACGAGGCGCTGTAAGCCGTCATGGGTATGGCGATAAACTACATCCACGTCCTGCAGAAAACGATAAACTACGTCCAGCAGCAAGGCCTCTGATAAGGAGGTTTTGAGGAGCGTAGAACCACTTCTTAATTGCTAATATTCCTAGGTCCGCCCTGATCCGGGGTGGTAGCAGCTGTTAGGGTCCCAGCTATGGGCAAATAGTTAACCACGAAATTGGGAATAAAAAAATAAAAAAAATTAGAAAATATAAAAATAGGATTTCATACCAGCAATACTTTGTAAAAAATTATTACCAGCAATAAATATTTGAAGGTAAAAACTATTTCCAGCAATACAATTTTGAAGGAAAATATTACTAGAAATAGATTTTTAACAAAACAAAATACAGGGTGTTTCAGAAAATTTGATATCATTTCGCAATCTAATAACTTTGTTAGATCTCCTTCAAATGACTTCAAATTTTAATAGCATCTTTATGTTTAATGTTTGTTTTATGTTTTTATGTCTTTATGTTTTTGTGTTTTTCTTATTTGTATTTTTATGTTCTTTAATCTTTTTCTTTCCAGGTATAAAAATGCCGTGTCTCAGGCGGTGCGCATATTGAACATTTGTGAAATCGTTCACATAATTCACATGCTGTTGAATTTCTCATTCAGATTTGGAAGAATAAATCTTATGATCTTCAACATTAATACTTTTTAATTTCATTTGCCTTAATCATGTACTTTCTGTGATATTTACATCTCAAAGGATATCAAATTTTTTGAAACACCCTGTATTACCAGCAATAAAAAAAATTGTCGGTATTAAATAACCCATTGAGGTTGATATGCCGTAAACCAAACCAAACCAAACCAAACCAAACCAGGTGCTGTAAGCTTGGATATGTGTGTGGTGTAATGGATTATAGCTCGGAATTGTTAATCGGAGAGCCGAGTTCCAATTCCCGCGGCGTTCGTTATATTCACTTACGCGCAAATCCCCTTGAGAATGGTATGAATCGACCTCATCTCCGATTGGATTAAATAACAAGACTTGTATCACTAAACTAGTATCTACAAAAAACAATTCTTACTTTATAAAAATGTTTTCTGGCTTTAAATAACCTGCAAAGTTTGATACACCATACAAAATGAATCAATCAATCAGTTCAAAAAGTCTCCATTCAAGACGGTATCGACCATAACTCTCCATTTTTCGTGTACATTGTGAAATTTCAATTTTAACACTTTATCAAACGTCTCTATACCAGATCTGCTATCCACATACACATTTGTTATGTAGATGACTAATGTTATTATACACAAACTATGCCTTTCACATGTCCTGTGAGTGTTAATTTTTTTAAGTCCTTTTTGTACAGGCGTTCCAGTAATTTCAAATGTCTTTCTGATTGTCAGAACAAGTGTCTTTTTACTTCCACTCTTTATATCAAATTGCCTCGTCGTTTCTATATAAAAGTCACTATATATTCAGCTTACATATATAGAAATCTGTTGCTTCCATATTTTCTCCATCTGTAAGGAAATTGTCCAGCATTCACTCCGGCAAATGAGGAGAGTATCTGTCTGTATTTCTGAGATGAGGTATTATGTACACTATTTACATTATTCAGACTATTGTCACAGTGGATGAAGCGATTAATTAGATACTGTGACAGGACCCAAAGCCTGTGAGTTCAATACTTGGGTAAGGTGGTGGAGAACTTGGAGAGGGGAATTAACAGTAGATAACTGATAATTGACATCCATTAGACATGCCACGTGGAACTAGAACAGTCTACCGCAGTGAGCGAAATAAAGGGTTCAGTTCGACATTCCAACCACCTGAAGAAGACCGGAACGTACAACGGTCGAAACGTTGTCATAAATATAGCGACAAAGATGAGGGCAATAGTCCGAATAATGTAAATAGTGTAAATGGGGAGATATATAACAGTATTTCTGCACGGTTTTCTTTGAAAGTAAATTTTCCTATTTTTTGGTTTGTTAATGAAATGCATTTTTCTTTACCCAGCCGGGCCTTCGGATTCGGCGTCCCCTGATACTTCATCTGTTATTAAACCATGAAAATTCACAAGGGAAACTACAGGAACTTCTACGGAAGATAGTAAATGAAAAGGAGAAGAAATGATTAAGCAAGACTTGTAATAAATCAGAATGTACGGCTGTTAGCAAAAGGAACATCAACAGTGTTGAGTTGTTGGGAGTGTTCTCGCGTGTGTGTATTCGAATAAAGACCAACACAGTTGTAGGGATAAATACTGGTATATTTGTAAGAGGTAATTAACAACAGAGTGATTAGTAATAAGGAACGCCGGTTAGTAAGTAACAATAGCCAAAGTCTACAGTCCAACGGTATGTAATGGTAACCTGATCTCGACTGCTGTCGCTGAACCTGATCCTTCACACAACACCACTACTCTCTCTAGCACTGACTTATATCGTAGAGGGATGAGTCCATTATCAGTCAGAAGGTGGGTGCGCCCCAACAGACAGTTAGGACCTCCTTATTTGAGACACTAAAACAAGCAATTACGTAAGTTTAAATATCGAGTAAGTGTACACTATTTATATTTTTCGAACTATTGTCCTCATCTTTGTTGCCATATTTATCACAACGTTTCGGCCGTTGTACTCTTCAGACTTCTTAAGTACACATGGCGCAGTGAATAAAGGGCGTTGTTTAGATCCAGTGATAGGATCCAAAGAGTTGTGAGTTCAATACTTGATTAAGGTAGTGGCGAACTTAGAGAGGTGAATTAACAAGAGATAACTGATAAAAGACATTCATTAGACATGGCGCGTGGAACTAGAACAGTCTACTCCAACGAGCGAAATAAAGGGTTCAGTTCGACATTCCTAACACCTGAGTAAGGCCGGAGCGTACAACGACCAAAACGTTGTGATAAATGTGACAACAAAGATGAGGCCAATAGTCCAAATAATGTAAGTAGGGTATAAAATATCTAATGTCAAATATATAGACCGATATCGAGGAAGTGTTTTAACAATGGCTGGAAAATGTGATACCAAAATTCGAAGACGCATTGGAATAGTAGAGTAACATGCCTTCCACAAGAGAGGCAAAATTTTAAGGTAGGAAAATATCGTTAGAATCAAAGAAAATAGATATGAAGTGCTATTTAATATTGATTCGCCTACAGGGCAGAAAATGTTGGACAATCTTATCAAAGATGAAGAAGGGAAATGAAGTAACAGAAGTCAAGTTCTACAGAACATGTGAGTATCGACGAAGTTTTAAAAAAATTGAATAAAAATTACGCTTCTACTTAGACTCAAAAAGCGACAGTTGTAATGTATAGAGCATATAATGAGGAAAGACAGCTTCGAGAATCTGACACCCGCTGGATATGGTAAAATCTGGAGGATCAGAAGAAAGCAGCGAAATACCTACTTAAGGAACATGTATAAATGGTTGAGAGATGAAGGATTAAAAACGACGGGGAAAATACATACCATACTAAAAACTACAAAGGAAAAGGATTTGTGGAGAGTCATAATACTACGTGTGCTGAAGAAATTTGATACAAAGAAGAACGAGAAACTTAGAAAATTATATAATCTTTTGGTTAAGCGTATGCCAGTTTCATGGGTTTCAATATTTGACTTTCCTGGGTATTACGATAAACTACAAGGCTTCTGATCGAGAGATCGAGGAGCGTGGAACCACCTATTAATTGCTGTTGTTTTCAGTCTCATAAAGTCCTAGGGTGTGGGATGTTATGGTCCCAGCTATGGACATATAGTAAACCCCCAAACAAAAGCAAAACAGGAAAGTATATAAATTTTTATAGCATAATTACCAACAATACGTATTTATAGTTACTACATAGGAATAAAATGTCACTGCCAACACTTGAGTTTGAACATAGATCGCCAGTGAGCAAACATAGACGATCCCATTTTCTGATTTAAGTAGAAATCGTGACAATAGAGGAATCGCATAAGTAGGAATTAGCATGACATCCAATGAATCACATTTCTAGTCTATCTTCTATTCCTATTCAAATCACCATTTCTACTCTATCCCCTATTACTATATGGGCCGTTATTCTCTACTCTATTCACTATACAATTGCTGTAATCGGATCATTATACGGATTACGGTTAGAGCGAGTATTACCTAGCACATACTACTAGTGATAGTGTTATTCGAAGGCGCCTGACACCAGTATTGTTTAACGGCGTATTATAGTTGTATCTGCTATTACACAGTCTCTACTACAACGAGCATTACAAAAGTGACAAAGACTATTCTTCGCCATCACAAAAGTAACAACGAGTATTCGTTGGCGTCACAAAAGTGGCAACGGGAATTGACATCACAAAAATAGTAAAATGACCAGCATTAGCTATTTATATTAAAATAATCAACAATAGCTATTTATAGTAAAATGATCAGCAATAAATTTTATAGCAGACTTACCAATACATTTTATCTGTAACTGAAGGCATACAATTACGTTCAATATATATTAATTGAAGCCATATAATTGTGTTCAAAATATTTATGTTTCGGCATTACATAAAACATAGATGTTGATATGTCGTTAAACAAAATCAGACAACCGACCAACCAATATTTAAAAGATTAAAACAGAGGATTGCGAATGAAAATGAATTAAGATAAAAATTCAAAAGAAACACGTTCAAAATTTCAGTGTGATAAACAAAAGGTCGAGCCTTTTCAGAAAATACATACAATCATTTCAATAAAATGACTTAAGTGATTATTCATCGATTTGTCAGCTTATTGAATGTAATCGAACTATAAGTTCTAATTAAGCAGTGATTATATAACTGTTAAACATAGATGTGATCACTCCAATATATTTAGTTGTGGATTTGATGTAAACTTGTAATAGTAGAAAATTTACTTGGTAAATTTGACTTGTAAAGAGAAAGACATTATTTGTTACTGGTAAGAAAGTCTCTGCTTAATGGATGAGAAGTAGAAGTCAGCTGGAAAAGAAAACTAAACATTACGTGATATGAATTATATTTCAATTAGACGGTCGATTCTGTATGGAGTTGTCTATATTGTAGCGTACGCAGAACAAATTATTCAAAGTTTGTTTTAAGAAAATCTCTCTTTCTTCTCGGTGTGCTATATGATGAATATCATAGTTTCTTGTGTTTGTTTCTGCCTAAGTCATCTTCTGGTATAACAGTTGCATATCAAGGCAAGAAAATAAATTATTGTTTTGTGTTTTAAACGTGCTGATTAAGTCATTCTAAGCTAGAACCAATGCGAAAGATGTGTAATCATCACGTAGCAGATATTACAGCAAATAGAACGGACAGAGTAAATAAAAAAAAATTATGAAACTATACATAATCTATAATCTATGCGATAATTGGTTATGGTAAATTCAATATGTTGCACTTCCATAATAAGAAAACCTTCAATAATCATTGAATAAAAAACTAGTGTTAGCGTCATTTGAAATTTATTAAATATTTCTGTTTAACAAAAACTTACAAGGAAATGTTTTTCAAGGACTGTTAAACTGTTATCGCTCTTTCTAGCATTCGTGGCGGTGGGGGTGCTTCCTTCCTAAACTAATGGTCGATATAAAGTGAAACGTTAACATGTTGATACTTCCACGATTGTCTCTTCGAATTACTATCCGTTTTATAAAATACTTTTTTCACGTACATTTAATCTCTTATCGCTCTATCCAGTATTCGAGGCGATAGGTGGAGCAGTTGCTTCCTTAACTAGGGTTCAATACAGAGTTAAATTTCAAAATGCTTGTCTTATCATCGTTTTCTCTTCATGTTACTTGGGCTATTCAATTTAAAAAAAATAGGTCCATCAAGGATATTTAATCTCTTAACGCTCTTTCCAGTATTATTGGAAGGGGGAGTTCTTCTAAACTATTGTTCCATATAGAGTAACAAGTTAACATGTTGATCCTGTCATAATTTTCTTTTAGTGTTACATTTGTTATCTATTTTAGTGGTTGCTATTGTGCAAATTCCTCAAGTGGTGTGATTTCTCATACTTGTTAATTTTTTTTGCTTGCCATTTTGTAACGTCAGACCCTGGATTCGTAGACATAAGAAGTTTATATTTATATAATATAATTTTATATTTAAAACAATGATAATAAAAATAATGATAATAATAAACAACCTAAAAAATACAGCAAATGCAATAACACAGATGAAGAAATGATGGCAAGATAAGTATCTTCATGGTCAATACTCTGTCTGTACTAAATGTCTGATGGAAACAAATCCCCTAGCAAACAGTGGTTACGTAAATACCAGGTTAAAAGCTGAAACCAAAGGTTTTATTCTTGCTGCACAGGACCAAGGCTCGCTAACACGAAATTACCAGGCACTCATACTTAAAAATTATGGTAATCCGAAATACAGATTCCGTGATAAATATCCAGAAACAATTAACCAACTTGTATCAGGTCGTCCGGTGTTAGCACCTACTGAATATAAAAATCGACATTGCTAAAAGTCGTATCTCTGTAACCAGATCTGGGTTAGGTTCCTACCAGTTACTTGCAGTTTCTTTAACGTAAAATTTGCACATTTGCAAGTGCAGATATTGCTCCACTCTATCATCTATATTATTATTATTATTGTTGTTGTTTTTGTTGTTACTATTGTTGTTATTATTGTTGTTGTCATTATTATTATTATAAGTTTTATTACTATTATTATACGATTTTTAACGCGTTTTTACTTTTTAGTATTTTTATTTCCCTACAAATGCAAAAAATTAATAGCCGCAACATGTTGCGTAAATGTAAAAACATGCAACGAGAATCGCAGTACTTTGGCTGCCATCTTTAATTAAACAGGTATGAAAGAGAGTCTTCTGTCTAAATACACAATTTTATAATCGCATCACCCGGCAGCCAACAAGGAAAGTAACACTACAGCATTCAGAATAAATCTAGTTTTACGACAAATAGCAACAACTCAAAATTAAATCCACCATTTAAATAATGTAATCCCCCACCACCAAAACAAAGAAAACAAATAAATACTTAAACCTTGACCATACCAGAATATAATGAAGCACAATACCCTATCTCCAGATGCATTAATAATGGCAAACTTAAATACAGACAAATAATTACTAAAAATTTTCAACTGATATCATGGAAATATTCTGCTTCCTAATAGCAGTGATACAAGCCGTTAAAGTTAATAGATGGGTAAGTTTGAATAATTTGGATTATTAAATTTAATAAAAATCCATAAAAACTCTAACAGAATACGTCAATAAACTTATAATATAAAACAATGCTAATGTAGGTTCCTTTAAAATCATCATTACATATTATCAAACAGGATATTTATACAAAAATGTAAAAATATACAAATCGAAAATATCCCATCATTTTAAAGATCCCAACACCTATTTACCAGTTATCAAAATCCATCAATGATATTATTGTCCCATATCTATATGCAAAATATAGAATCATATTCTTACGCGGATTCTTCAAATCCTCAAAACAACAAAACCAATCTAAGCAAAAATTAAACTCCCTGTCGATGAAATCATCGATATAATCTGTAACTCTGTGTATAAACGTACCTCGATTACTTCTCCATCTTTCAAAACTAACATTCTCAGGAAATTGCTGCACGCCTGCACAACTAAAGTCTCTTCTACGAACAAGCTAGCAATATTTATACACAAACTAACTAATGGGAAATCCATTTGGACCGTGCTACTCCAACTACTACATATTTCATGTTGAACGCAAGTTATTTAAAACATATTAGTAAACCTAACATATATATCTTCTATGAGGATGTTTCATGAAAAAAACCTCTGCATACAGTTCAAAGTGAAAATAAAAATAAACATGATCCTTCATAATGATTAAAAGTATAGCCAATAGCCCTCGGGCATGCAAAACATTCGGACAATTTTTAATTAAAATAACATCATTACAATATTTTTCGTTTTTAATGAACTTGTACACATATACAAATAGACCCAACTATTACTTATATATGTATATACAACTGTACAAACTTAAATATGTATATGTGACCCCAAATATATACCATACATAAACATACACATACATAAACAAATACTCAGATGGGATATTACATTGCTTTATTCTCTGTGCTTCTAAGAAAAGTTCCTAAGTCTTATTACTTTGCTTTGTTTCTGGAAAACATATTTAACTATTCAAATTTGTCTCCTGTCTGTTAGGAAAATACATTTTTTTACCAACAGGACCTTATCAATCTTAATAGGGAGACAAATTCTTCGGTCGTTTTTTGCAGATAACGATCATTTTTTTTTCTTACAGTTAATAAATATTTCGTCACACTTAATAGTCCTTACCTCATACTTTCCTTGTTTAAGATTTATTTCTGTTTTTATGTCGCTCACACAATGGACGAAACAGTAAAAAATGCGGAATTCTTTCAGAGAATACGAAACACAAAGAAACCACACGTAGTGATCCAAAACAAATAGCGACCATAATGAAACATATTTTGAGGAGGAAAATTTTGGAGGATTTAACAAATGACAAGAAGAAGAAGAAGAAGAAGAAGAAGAAGAAGAAGAAGAAGAAGAAGAAGAAGAAGAAGAAGTAAATGAAGAAAATTAAGAAGAAGAAGGAAATGAAGAAAATGATGAAGAAGAAAATGAAGAAGTAGAAGAAAATGAAGATTAACTGATAGAATAAAAAGAAGATGAATAAACATAAATAATCTAACAGGGAAATAAGAAATAATCCGGAAATTGTAAAGTTGACTATTTCTTTGATGGTGATGATGATGATAGTATAAAAAGCAGAAAATAAGCTGGCTAGAATTGATCTCAAGTGCTATTGACGACGGCTATTATAGACCTTCACATGTCATTCCTCTCATGACTTGATAACATAGAGGACTCTCCACGATATTCCATAGCTGGCCAGTTTTTGTAACAGTGCGCTGTCACACATCTTGTCACGGGACTTCGAGATGTTAATAATTGTAAGCAAGTGTATATATTTGAAAATAGAACGCCATAACCTATATGTAGTCGTACAACTTCAGCTAACTTAACATTTAATGTAGTTGTAATTTGTCTAATGACAGAGTACTTCACCGTCTTTGCTTACGTATTTGTTTGGAAGCAAGCGAGTAATGATCTAACTATAATAAATGATCTTCAGTGAAATAAATTAGACTAAAATTATCATACAATCGGGCGCAGTATGAAATGTGAAATAACATCCTGTCTTTATTTTATGTAGTTTATCATCCGTTTCTTTAGATTGTTTACAAACATAAACAGTTTTTACTGTATAAAATTGTTTTGAAGACATTTTAAATATTTTTAGTTCATTTATTTTTAAGGCATTTTTTTAGTTCAAGCACAAAATATGAACTTTCATAAATATTTAAAGCCAAATGAAGGAATGAATGAATACGTGACAAATAGAAGCCAGATGAACAAAAGGAAATATAAGAAGAAATTAATCCTAATTTTAAAAACGATACAGAATTTAGGAATTAATATTTTTTTTTAAAATAATGTAACAGATAATGAATAAAGCGTAAAAAATTGATTTTTTTCACAAGACAGAAAAGATTAACGCCCGTGTTTGACACACGCAAAATAAAACAATGTAGAAAACACATAGAAATTAACATACTTGACTCTAAGGAAGACAAATGTGTTCATTTATTCTCTCATAAATATACATTATTCTGCAGTAGAGATTATTAATGCATCCTCTATTTGATATTTTCTTATGTTTTAGCAAAAAAAAAAATCATGGATGATCAGTGAAGATACGAAAGGATAAGGGGCGGAAAAAGAAGATACAGCAGAGAGAAGAAGTAGAGAAAACTCATGAGAAACTAGATAATCCAGAATTATACTGAGCGTCACGTTAATCTCATCATTTCTATATTTTTATTCAATAACATTTTTGCTATGAGAAATTCTGGCGGTTTTCTTGTGTGTCTTCTAAAGCAGATGAATATCTTTATCTTCGTTCTTGTTCAACAGAAGAGATTTATATAACGGCATCAGAGATTTATATAACAGCATCAGAGTATAGAAAATCTGGCCGGAACCTATTTTACCAGAGAAGATAAGCTTTTCTCACATGGGTTAAATCAAACCATTTGGCTTTTAAAATCATACGTTGTTAAAACTTTTTACAATCATACGTCGTTTTCGTCTCCATGCGCTATAAAATAAATTTCAAATGTTATCCACGAAATATATGTGATGCTACTAACATCCATGTAGGGAGGGAAGAGGTCGTGTTATCTCGATCTGAATTGATTTTCTTTAATATAACCAGTAGGTTGTACATTTTGAAATCTAGTTTTCTAAGCGACGTCTTATTTGACTCAAGGCGAACAAGAAGGAATAGATTGAATGATGTGTTTTTGAGATTATGTGACTGCAAAACCGGAAATAGTATATATAAGAATGCTTGTTTATATTAGCAGCCATGCTTGGTGTCGAGGAGAGTTCTGGTCCACCCTTGACAGTTCTACGCCGTGTGTTCTTTTTTCCGTCCATTCGTAATGTCAGCCTCACGTCAGTATGTCTAGTTGGCCAAAAGAGTTGTTAGCCAGAACCGCTGACATAGCATGAGTTTCTTTAAATATAAGCTGTCTACCCACCCAGACGAGCCTCGAATAAATCATCCACATATAATATAGGAAAAACTGTTCACTCTTCTTATTTCTCAACGTAGTGTTTGTCTTTCATATTGTTACTTTCTGAACAGAAGGGGATCCTTTCCCAGCTTTCGGTGCAATTCGACTAGTTCGAGAATCGAAAAGTCTGTGGTGTAATCATTTAGCGGTCGGTGGAAATGTGACGGCGACACCTGGTCCAGGGTCGAATCCTTTGGTTACGGCGCCAACTGTGACGTCGCTCCTCCTGGTCGCTCTTCGCTGTTCCAAGTGTGCCGTTCCAACCCCTTGGTTAGATGATTACCAGCCTCGCCTTTCCCAACCCGCTTCCAACACCTGGTTACTAGAGTAACTGTACTGATCTCCGGTCTGTCTACCCACGTTGTGATTAGATCTTAGACAGACGGGACCAACAGGGATTGGGGCTGTATGCAAGTTGAGTCCGACGGGGGTGGCAAAACACAAGTAAAAGAAAAAACTCACGAGACAAAAAATTACTGATAAAAAAGGGTAACAACCTTTTATATCTAATGTTCGTTACATAAAAATTGTTCTTACTTCCCGACCCGCTTTTGTGGACTGTGGCTCCAAGCTTCTATCATACAACTTAAAGATTTCGAGTTGTCTACTCCTTAGAATTGTGTATGTCGGAGTGTGGTCTAGTTCGACACTGGGGCTAATCTCTACCAGTCGTTCACAGCTGATTTTTCTCTTCGGCTTGAGTTGGACGTATTTCTTCACTTCGATCTGGTTTGGTCGAGTTTCTGTTCTTGGGCTTGGCTTGATTTCAACTTCTTCTTCTTCCGTCCTGCAACTCTTTTCTGTCGACTGAGGTGGAACTGATTTGCTTGTTTGGCCTGCAACTTTACTGCCTGTCTGAGGTGGACCCTTCTCGCTGTCGTCCAGGGGACTCAACTCTCTGTCGTCCGAGGTGATCTCTTCTCGCTGCCGTCCGGGGCTGAACTCATTTGCTTGTCTGGCCTGCAGCTCTTCTTCTTATCTTCGACTTGACTGCAACTTCTCTGCGGCTTTCGAGCAATCTTCTTCTTCTTCGACTTGGGCTGGAAGGATTTCTTGTCTTAGGATTCTCTTGCCGAAAAGGGGCGAATGAACCGGGCCCGACGCCCGCGTTCCAACTGCTCTGGCCGTCTACCCCGCAACTCAGCCGCAACTGATTTCTGTCGACTGGGGTCCTGCTTTTATTGACGCCGCAACAAACCGGGGTGGGTTTGTCGGCGTCAGGGTTTTCTCGATAATTCCAATAGTCGCATTATTTCTGATTTCCCATTATCGCTATTATTTTCACCCCTACTTCCTCACAGTGCCTCTGGTGGGGAGGCGCATACCCATCTCTCCCGGTCTCTCGTATGTCAGGTGACCGTTTTCGACCAATGGTTCTTGATCGAGCGTTCTTTCTCCTCTTTCCCGCATATCACGTGACCGCTTTCGGCTAATGAGACTCTGGTTGGGCGTCTCCCGTACATATGTGACGTCTCCAATCGGGCGTGGCTTATCCTGTCCTTGTTCTGGGAAGGATCAGCTTGCTAAAAAAACAAAATCCAATTTGGTCCTTTTCGCACGCACGAAAAACGACAATTTTGGCCTTTCTCACCTGGGTTCTGTCAAAACAGCCCACCGCTAATTAGATGTGACTTCAGGAAGAATTCTTTCCGACTTGTTGGCGTCCTCTATGAGCCAAGAGCAATTGTCTTTCTTTTATCTCTTTGTTTTTGCTCAGACCTGATAGTCAAAAATCTTAATTATCTGAATTGAAAATGTCTTCGCTTCATCATCGTGGGAGTTCTGATTTTTAACAGGTCAGAATCTGTATACAATTCCAGCGGTCACCTCCTCATCCCAAAAGACACCTTTCCCCCGATTAATATTTCGTTTCCATTGTTCTAAAAAATCCCATTTCTCCAAATTGATAATGAGTCTTCTACGCAAAAGTAGGCCATATGCTCCGACCGACATTTTTATCAATCACCTATATGTTCATACACTTTTACCAAGCCTGTTTTCTTTCTCTCTCTTAATGACTTTTCATTCTAAATAACAATTCCCATTGTCTCCCGAAATTCGGTCAAACACGCTGACCTAGATATCTTTCTGACACCTGTTTTCGCTAATGACCGGCCTTTTGCATTACTCGACCTCTTTCTTTCTTTTTCCTCCCTCTCTCTCTCTCTTTTTCTTTTCCCTTTTTTTTTTTTTTTTTTCTTCCCTTAGGATCGTCTAAGTACAATTTAGAGAATTATTTTCGAAACTCAATTATTCTTCGTCTAAAAAAAACTAACAACTGGTTAATAAACCGAGTAAAAAAAAAAATTAAATCATATTTCTATGAATATTTCTTTTTTGTCTAATAATGCAAGGTGCCACAGAAATCATGAAGTAATTAGTAACCAATATAAACCTGTTGCAAAAAAATATGATAAAAAAGTATGGAACGAGTACAAAAATATTTATACACATGTATGTAATATTTATAGAAATCCTGTAGCAGATACATAAACAGACGTATAATTATTAAGTAAATTTCGAACTGGGTTTTCAGTGTATAATGTTTTATTGATATCATTAATATAGATATTTGAATTAAGCTTCTGTTACACGTAGTTTCTGCCTTTGCTATATAGTTAGAGATGTTGGATAACTCCAACGAAATATATAAAAAATTTGTCGTTTCTCATATGGTATCTCGATTTCAGTTACTTTTCGACCGCTGTCGCAGTGCTTCCCTGTGTTTTATTTAAATATGAAATGGAATTCCAATCGGTTGTTGACCGAGTTAGGAAATGGTTAACTTTAATGCCTAACCCCCCCCCCCAAAAAAAAAAAACAAACTGCTCTCTATTATCAAGTACAGTGAACCCTCCCTGCCTCCCAATAGAATGAATGATGCTCAACTCCACGAGAGTACCTCTTTGCGACTGCTTGGTCTCACACTGTCCGCTGATCTGAGATGGAACAAATACATTGAATCAATAGCTTCGTCTACCTCAAGGAGAATTGGTTCTCTGTGTCGTGCCAGAAAGTTTTTTCTTGCCCGAGTCCATCCTTAAAATATATAAATCAACCATTCGCCCTTGCATGGAATACTACTGTCACGTATGGTCCTGATCCCACGCTGTTCATCTTAACGCCCTCTACAAGTTCCAGAGACGAATATACAATGTGTTTGGCCCTGATCTGGCATATCTTTTACCGTCGCTCCCTCACAGACGTGCCGTCGCCTCCCTCTGTATTTTCTACAAATACTTTCATAGAAACTGCTCCGACGGGATACTTTGCTACTTCCCAAACTGCATGAATTTAGACAACCTACTACTTTGGCATCTCAGTTCTTCCCTTTCATTGTCGAAACGGTTAAATGTGGCCGTCTCGTCTACTTCAAAAACTTCATTTCACGTACCTGCCGTCTGTAGAACTCTCTTCCTCTTAACTTGCTTCTCTGAAAGCTATAATATCCAACTATTCAATTTGAGTCGACATCTCCAGATGCCGTGATCTATTCACTATTCCCCGTCCTTCTCTTCATCCTTTACTCTTGCTTCTACTCTCTGTAGCCCTTTGCGTGCTAATGGCACTCCCGCCTTGCTTGAGGTGAAATGCTTAAAAAAAGAATTATGGCAACTTCTCTGATGCTCGTTCAGCTTTGCTATCACGATTTCTTTTCGAAATTGAGCGCAGTACCTGATTTCCAGTTAGGATTCTTCAAGTTATAGATTAAACGGCTAGATATAACCATAAGTTATATGCTAAAAAATCAAAAGAATCTGCAATATTATTGACCTGGATGTGGCATCTCGGCTACAGTTACATTCACACCGACGCAAGATTTCCCCGCTGTGCCTGTTCTATAAACTCTTTCATCGTAATTGTTCGGACAATCTATTCACCATTGTGCCTAGTCTTTTTGAATTTAAGCGCAATTCTAGACTTGCGACTGGGTATCTTCAATTTACATGTGAGTTGGTTAGATGTAACCGTAAGTTCTATGCTAAGAGTTTTTTTCTCGCACTTCACACTTGTGAAAGTCTCTTCAGGCTCCAAGCTTTCCAGCCAAATTTAATCGCCAAAATGTATAAGCAATGTCAATTTTCCTGATTAATCTTCTTTTGTTTTCGCTTAATAGTAATATTTCTGCCTCTAACTCTTACACAATCAGTAGCCCCTTGTGTCTTTGTCGGTAAAATGACTTGCATGGGGTGAACTCGATTTTTAAGAAGAAAAAAAAAACAGTTTGCCTCTCTCGTGAAAGTCTTTTCTCCAGAAGTGAAATAAAAATGACTGATTATGATGTTGATGATGATGATGATGATGCGAACTTAATCTTAAAGTAATGCTTAAGCAAAAACAATCAAGTTGCCGTTTTCACAATTATTTCGATGCCAGAAATCTTGCACTGAAGAAAATTGATTTTTTTTTAATATAGTAGAAGTCACTCTCTTCTTGCTACATTCTCAGAAGTATTGTCAAGAGATATCGTTCAACAACATAATTATAAGAACGCCTCGGGATTGGGGGGGACTAGTTTACGAGTTTTGTCTAGTTATCTATAAGTAACAATTTTGGTGGTTACTGAGTTATTTCAATGATTTTAGTCCTGTGCCAAAACTGTACGAACTTTAGGAAAACAAGTCTGAATTAGTGTTTGGCAATGTTTCCTGAGATAGTTTGGTTGACCCGCTAATACTAACTAGGTATTTCGAACTTGACTTAATGACACATGCATTTGACATTCTACTATTTACAATAGGATCAAATTTGAAGTTGATCTTAATAATGATCTACAATCTGTTTTTAACTGGGGCAAGAAATGACTTATTTATGTTAACATCTAAAACAAAAGAAACTGTATTATTTTAATCGTCTTTTAGAAAATTTTTTGTCTTCCAACATCATGTTGATCTCCAGAAGAATCACTTATTGTGCCTTCCTCTGCTAGGGTTTCCTGCTGATAAGATTTTTAAAGTTATTTCATCCCAAGCAAAGCGATAATGTCACATGGATGAGGGGGATAAAAGAAGCGAAAGACAAAGAGAACATTTTCGTGTAGAGAAGTGAGAAAAAAAGACAATATAGAAACTTGATTCAAGAAGCCATAACATGAATTGGAAATATTATATTGAATCAGTTACTAAGTCTGTTGCTAGGAAAGTTGATTCTCTGCGTCGTACCAGACATTTTGTTGTAGCCAGAATCTAATTTATACATTTATACGCCTACAATTCATCCGTGCATTGAATATTGTCGTCACATCTGTCCTGGTGCTTCTGCTAAGTATTTACATATTGTTGATAAAATCAAAAGGTGAATCTACAGCGTTATCGGCCGAGAAATATCATCTCAGCTTCAGTTAATTTCCCACTGCTGTAATTTAGTTTCCTTGTGGCTTTTTTGGGAAATATTTTTACGGTCATTATTATTTGGAACTTCTACTTTTCGAATTTAAGCAAAGTATGAGATAAGCACATAAGGTCGCAAACAAGGAAGAAGCTTGTAATTAATATCAGGCGGAGACAGCTTACGTTTCTGGGAAACGTAATGAATAAGGAGGGCCTGGAGAATCTGATACTCACGGGTCGAATAAAGGGAAAGAGAGACAAGGGAAAACAATGCGTGACATACCTGACGGATTAAGCAAGTGGATGACTGAACGTGGTCTGGGTGGGAAGCAAAGGGAAGGAACATGTTGAGAGCTGTAAGTGAGAGACGGAGATGGAGAGCCATGATCGCGTACGTCGTAAAAAGACATGGCACATAAAAAGAAAGTAAAGTAGAAAGAACGTCTTAACAATTTATAAATGATATTGCTACATGTAAGTTCAATGATAACAGCTTCTCTTGCACTTCTCGCTAGAGAAATTCTCATCGAGATTCTTGCTTTCCAGTTAATTCTGATATTCACAGATTTAAATGCAATGTCAGTCGTTATATTATGTCTACTTAATTCCTGTTCTTTTGTTGTTCTTTCTCCCATTCCATCTTTTAAAATATTCGTTTGCACTCAGTAACCTCTTACTAGATTTAAAGCCTGGCTTAAGTAGTGTAATCTAAAAAATATAGAAAATTATTTAGCATGCAGTGCACGTTTCTGAAGAAAATTATGAGATTTTGAATGTTTGGAAGACAAGATGAAAAAAATAACAGATTGTCTTTTATCATGTTCAAAGGTTTCAAATATATATAATATATTTCTAATATATATAGTTGTAAGAAAAATTGTTCGGACTTTACATATATTGTCTTATTTTCTTTAGTTAATGTTTCATTAATTTAATAATTTAACGACTACAGAAATATCAAGAGATACACTCAGCAAAGACCTAATCAGAAGTTAACGCACTGGTCTATGACAACATTACTACTATCACAGAACGCTTTCAAAATACCTAAACATACAACTAGGCATTTGCTTTTTAGTCACATTCCTGAGCTCTATGTGCAATTGCATGTATTATCTTCTCTAATGGAAAAGCCCTACTCGTTTGATATCAGCCGAAGCACGATCGCATGTGTCAAGACCAAAGTGGAAATAACACTTCACTATCTAACTAGAGGAAGATAAGCTTTAGTGCTTCAAAGAAGATTCGTAAAAGACGATAAACATCAGCACTAAAACGAATATTTCTACAGTTTTCATCGGAAAAAAACAAAAAAAAACAAACAAACAAATGATTCATAACTTCTTAAGTATGAAGCTCTGTAAAATCTAGAGAAATAAAAAGCAAAATAATAATACGTATATTTAAAGAGAAACGAAAAGAAAATTAAGAAGTCCGTTGGTTAATCAGAACCCGTTACATCTCAGCTTCCTTCGTGCCTTCTGACGGCCACGAGAATCAGTTGCATGTGTGCCGGCCACGATAATTCGTTTGACGTGCGAAGTAGCACGCAATTCTCAGACAGACCCAATTTCTTGATGCTTGGTGTTTCTATATATCCGCCTTCAACAAACCAAAACCTAAACTCACCGCAGTGGATAGAGTTACGGCATATAAGATCGTAACATTAAGCATAATCCGGAAAAAAATTCTATCTGATACACACAAATATATATGTCTTTATATCGATTACAATAATACTCGACACTTCAGATAAACGCCCAAACAGCAGGCTATATACTAGAACTATTATTATTATTATTATTATTATTATTATTGGGACTAGAAGTCGTGGCTATCCAGAAAAAAATCTATTTATATAAGGAAATAATATTACGGCTGTCATTAGACGTAAAAAAACACTTCTTTATTTGTTTGTTTTTTTCGTCACATATTGAGTGGATTTATATATATATATATATATATACATACATAGAGAGAGAGAGAGAGAGAGAGAGAGAGAGAGAGAGATAGATAGATAGATAGATAGATAAGTAAATAAAGTATCAAATCCGTAAGTGGTTCAATCTAAAACTATGTCATATTTTGTTTTTCAAGAGAGGGACAGATGGAAAGGGAGGGGAGAGACAATCAGACAAACTGACCAAAGAGCGAATGAGAGAAAAACAAAGGGACTAAGAGACAGTTTGATACATAGAGCGATCAGGGAGAGAGAGAGAGAAAAGAAAAACAAAATTTGCTTAGTATTAAAGTATTGTCCGCTATCTTTGGGTAGAAGTTATACAGGCGCTAATTTATTTTTATGCAGCCATTTTTTGTAGGGGGGATTCAGTTTTATGGAACGCTGAAATTTGCTGCACGTAGCTAAGAATCTATCGTAATATTATTTAAGTTTATTTAGGAAGAAGTAGAAGGTTAATGATGGGTGAAAAGTTTTAAAAGAAAAGAACAGCATGAAATAAAATAATTAGGAAAACTGGCAAATGAACAAATGGTAAGCTAGAAGTCCTGCAAAAGACAAAGAAAAACAGTTCACTCATACTTTAATTGTGACAATATAGATTACTTAGAAAGGCTTGTGATGAGTGATTAACAAGAAAACAATGTGAAGATGTAAAGGTCAAAATAGATGGACAGCCAATAAATTTCTAACCCTATTCCGTCTAAAATTTGAACAAGCCACATATTAATTAATTATACCCTTTCAAAATAAACAACATGATAATAAGATAAACGATTTAAGACAGTAGCCATATTATGTTATCATTTTTAAGAGAATCATCCGTTTATAGTCATTCTTCGTTTGTTGAAATATAGTGTATGTGTGTGTCTCTCTCTCGCTATATATATATATATATATATATATATATATATATATATGTGTGTGTGTGTGTGTGTGTGTGTGTTTGTCTGTATATATATGTTATATATATATATATATATATATATATATATATATATATATATAATATATAAAAACACTTGAAGCATTATACATCAAACAGTTAAAACCCAACCTAAACAAAATCAACTATGGAGTCTCTACGGATGTTCTTAAATGTCTATAATTTCTATAATTGGTGGCAGAAGCCATTGGTTTATACCAACGGCTTTCCTTATTTCATTCTCCAATTCACTCTCGTGTGTCATGTGTGACGTCATGGGATGAGGTGCGATTTTCGCTTCTAGCGTCTTATATGCGCGTGTTCATCGTTGCTTAGTGATCCACTATGTAAACTAAACAATGACAGACTAGAATCACTGTCGTGTCCGTATATTGTTTGATATGTTTTGTAATTACATCTTTGATAATGGCTTGAGTAAGCCGAAAGCTTAGATTATATTAAAAAATAATGGATAAATATTGTGAATTTCTTTTTTCGGTTAATGATAATGTTATCAAATTTATCAGAAGATACGAAAAAATTTTACATAAAATAAATAGACAACACTTGTCTATATTATTTAATGAAACGTGTATAAATGAAAATATGCTGCCTAAATACACACAATATATATATATATATATATATATATATATATATATATATATATATATAGAGAGAGAGAGAGAGAGAGAGAGAGAGAGAGGTAGTGAGGGAGAATTAATACAAGTAAAAGTTTTTTTTTCACTTAGATGATCGATGCCACGTTCAGCATCCCGGATTCCAGAGTTTCGTAGACAGACCCTATGGGAATTACCCCGTCCACTGGTCAGGGTTATCAGCAATTGACTGTTTATCATTCTCGATTTTTCTTTTTCATATGAAATTTGCATTGTTATTTTTTTTTTTCTTTTTTGAGTGTATGTGTGCGTGAGTACGTGTGTTTTTGCATTTTGCGTCTGTGCGTTCACTTGTGTGCGCCTATGCACCCGTCTGCGCGGATGTGCGTACATGCAGAATGTCGTGATTTTTTGTCCTTTTTGTTAAGTGTTTCTCTTTACCCTTACGCCTTACCCTTTTCTCTCTATTTCTCTTTTTACTTTTTTCTTTCAACTCATGCCGTTTTGACCTCCGGATTCGTAAACATATTAATCAATTCACCCAAACAGGGCAATTATGATACTAAGACACAAATAAGGCTACTGGGTGTGAAAGATAATGAGACGACTTTGCAAGGAACTGGAAACAAAATCCTAAACAGGAACCGGAAACCCGGACATAAACAAGAAACAATAGATAATCTTTTACTCCAGTTCAAAATACCGGTGAAAAGTGTGAACCGGACCACGGGTCTATATATATATATATATATATATATATATATATATATATATATATATATATATATATATAATTTTTTTATCGAATTTTATTTTAGACGCATAGAATGTTTTCTTAGAGGATAAACGTTAATGACAGTATTTTGTTTGTTGCAACATTTGCTTTGCCTGGGTATTAATAAATCCTCCTGTGGAAATGAAACACGACACATTGGGGCTGGAAGAAAAACCCGGGGGGTGTATTTTATTTTCATGCTGCATCATACGACGCAACGTAGCAGGTGTTATTTGATGTCCTCTGGCAGACAATCAAGGGATAATCCCTCAAAATAACTGACACACAAGAATAAATGAACATTTGAACTAAATGTGATTATTTACTCATTCACAGTGTAGATATGGCATTCTTAGATTAATATAATTCACTAAGATGGCGGTAGAGTTTTTATGAGTTCAGTCAGTAAAAAAGGGAAACATTCATAGTTGAAGAAAAACAACTGCATAAATGAAGATAATTCTGTAAAAAAATATAAAATTTTATTATATAAAAACTTACAAGATAGTTGATTGATTGATTCATCTTCTACGGCTTATCAAGCCTTTGCAGTTTTTTTAAAGCCATAAAATATTTTTCAAACTGTAGGAATTTTGTGGGGTTAATAATGATTTAGTGATACAAGTCTTACTATTTAATCGACAGTTGAAGAGAGGAGGTGGATTCATATTTTTCCTTAGAGAATTTACGCGTAAGTGAATATAACGATACTGTCTGGATTTGGAACTCGGCTATCCAGTAAATCAATTCCGAATCATTTTCCATTGCACTACCGGCACATCTGAGCTTATCTTATGTTATTTCCAAATGAACCTTCCTCTAGGTATTGTCCAGACTCAACGTTGCTTAACGTCGGTGAATCATGCTAAGAGCGAATTAGAAATATATCTATATTTTCCTATGTTCTGCCGTTAGCTTTTCGCGCCTCCTTGATATTTTCGGGTTTTCGGTCGTATCACGTTGAAACTCAGGCTCTTGTACGATCACCGACGTTAAGGGATGCGTCGTTTGAGAATTCCAGGTGCTGTAAGCTTGGATGTGCGGGTGATGTAATTGATTATGGTTCGGGATTGGAAATCGTAGTCCCGGGTTCAAATTCCCGTCGTATCTGTTATATTTCCTTCCGCGCAAATATCCTTCGTTAAGAGCCGGGCTCCTCTACACATGATATTGTTTAATTCGGAGGACTTGTATTAATAAATCATTATTATTTTCAAATAATTATGACGATGTAAAAATATTTTCTGGTGTTAAATAACCTGCAAATGATAGATAATCTGTAAAAATCAAAACTAATAAATCAATCGCATTTTCGGAGAACGTTATGAAATGTGGAAAAAAACTCATTAAAACTAAACATACGGCTAAAGAGCCTCAGAAATTACTAGAGAAAAAGGAAACAAGACCATAATGAAAAACACTGAATGAAAAGAAATACAAATAATATCTAAACGAATCTGGAAAAGTTATTTATATTTTCATAATTCTAAGTTTGCGTCGTATTTTATCCAATATTCGATTTTGATTCATATCTATTCCTAAACAAAATCCCATCAAATTTTAAAATGACATGAATTAAATTTCTCCAAATCTCAGGCGTGTGACATAAGAAGAGCAAATAAAGACATTTCTCGTTTATTCGTCAAGGAAATGTCGTAAATTATTTCCTTTTATTACTCCATAAATCTTCTGCTGTAATGTCTACAGGAAATACATTCAATTTATGATGATTCCACGTAGCGTAATGCTTAACAGCCCGGAAAAAAAAATGAAATTTGCAGCCTGATTCTACATCTTGTCTTTGATTGCTTATGTTCACTTACAGTTAATCTGCTTTCATAAGGCATGAATCGACTTCATGCTGGTTATTGTTACGCTAACAAGATTACATTAAAATTCCGGGTACAGGGTGAAGTAAGAGGTGACCAGGAAGAATTTTGGTGTATGTTCAGATAAAATTACGATGGGTATATTAAAAAGATTCCGTTTAAATTTAACTAGGATAATTTTATAATATAGTTGAAAGTATTCAACTACATTTTTAATGATCTATTTAGGACAAGCACTGTATTATTTTTGCAAACACGTTCACTCTGAACATGGCTCAGTAGCCACTCGAGGTAGAGGTTACAGTGTAAGAGGCACACTTAATAGGTATATCTGGGGAAGATAAGACTCTAGCCATCCTGTATGTATTCTGTTGGAAGCTTGTTCTACAAGGCAGCTTGTTCGTGCGAAGAAGATGGCTGAGCGGTTTATATACCACCAATGGAATACGAAAGGTATGGCGATGTTTTGTTACAATGAGCACGTGAAAGTTAGAACTGATAGAAATCAGTAATAGAATTCATCTAAACGCTTTCCACGGAAAATAACCATAGAGCAGCGAGATTCATGCGACTTTTTGTCTGTGTAAAAGGGGTTGCAGAGTGGAAAATAATTCTTCACTCACAAAGACCCGGAGACGGTAGAGTTCACTTAGTGAATAGAGATCGTGAAGTGAGTCCATAGCCTTTGCAGGGCCGTTAAAATGGCAATCCTTTCCAAAGCTTTTACAGAAGAATTTTTAGAACAGGGAGATTTTATTTTACAGAATTGTATTTTTTATTTTCAGCTATATTCCTATATAGTTTCAAGGAATCCATTAAAATAGATTCACACAAAATCCATCCCTCTCAATTTAATATTCTATATATTTCCTTCTTATATGATGAGAAAGTCAAAGACATAAATAATATTCTGCTTATTCCCGTATTAACATAGGCGTCTGTTTGCTTCTCTGTAACGTAATTAATTAGATAGCAAGTACGTTATACCCTGCCGTTGCCTTTTTTACGGTGGCTACTCGAGAAAGAGGGTTACGTGAAGATGAAGTTAATATGCATAAGAGGGGAAGATAACGGTTAACTTAAACAGCTAAAGCTTGTAATGATCTGGGAAACCTCGATTCTGAAGTCTTTTCCACTAGGCTGTCGTTGGCGCGAAGGTGCTGTTTGAGTGGGACTTACCTCTCACTGATGGAATACGGACGAAGAGTTTGCTACTATGTAAGTGGCATGGCGGATCCTAGTCATGAAGGTTAGACCTAGTGGAATCAAGGAACGTAGTTAGTCCGAGCAATTTCCGTGGCAGTAGCGACAGAGCAGTGACTAAGATAAGCTATGGGCTCTTCCGCTTGATCGCAAAAAATACAAATATATATATAAGAGTCAATGCATTGTTTCAGGCAAAATATATAAAGAAAGAAAGAAAGAAAGAAAGAAAGAAAGAAAGAAAGAAAGAAAGAAAAATGAGATAAAAATCCCATGTGAAATTTCAGGGAAATAGAAAAAATTGAGAATTTCATGTTTTTTCATTTAATGAACTGCTCTCATATGTACTAATGTTATTCTTGAAGTTTTTAACCTTAAGAATGTAATGCGGAAATTTCCATGTATATATTATAGTCAAGAAATGCGAAAAGGGCCGATTCTGTTATTAAATTAACAATTATAATAATTCAAAAAATTCATATAAAAAACGTGTAATTTCTACGGATAATACTACTTATAATATCTTAAGAAAACATTTTTAGGCAAATTTAATTGTCGAATAAGCAGGATGCTCATCAGTTTTGCGTTACTAGGTACAATCTGACAGTGAAAATAGATACCGTACTAAAATTACGGAAAAAAATCGAAGCGAAACCCAGGAAAAATGTTAATCCCTAGCAACTGTAGTAGGAGTTTTTGGCAATTCCTTTCCTTAATCTCATGTATACCTGTGATTAACACTTTAAACCCGACGATGGCACTAGTGTTAATAAGTAACGCTCTAACATCATAGATTAGGGAGAGTTTTCTCCAGACATGGTGAATAGTTGTAATCTTAAGGTGACTACATGACTGGGACGTCTATTGTGACTCAAGTTCACACCTGACCACAAGTGCAACTCGTATTTCGGTAACAGCTTAAAGACACTGGGAAAATGGGCAGCTCAGTGTAACGCTTTAGAAAGTGTCTGATTTCTCTTGGCATGCTTTATTAACCCGTTGCTGGTTATTTATAGCTAGAAAATATTTTTAGATCCTAAGAATATTTTTTTAGGTAATAATGATTTAGTGATACAAGTCACGCCTTTTTAGCCGTAGCTGGATGAAGAAGTGGTGTATTCATACCTTTTCCAAAGGTATTTGCGCGTAAGTGAATATAACGAACCCAACCTAACTGGAATCGGAACCCGATTCCCCGATTAACAATTCCGAGCCATTATGCGTTAAAAATATCTCCACGTCCAAACTTACATCGCCTGGTATTGTCAAAGGGACATTACATCTCGGTATTGAACAAGCTTGAAGTTGCTTATCTTCGATGGTCGTACGGAAACCGGTGTTCCAAAGTGATATGAACGTAAATGTTATCTGTAGAAGAGCAAGTTAAGACCAAAAATCAAGTATTGTTGGCACATTTGGTTTGGTGCTGACCAATGCTCAGTTTCCAGGCTCGACTCAGTTCAAAATCTTTTGCGAAGACTTGTGGGGGAAGAACTGCTTACTGCTATTTCCATGGCAGATGTTCTGGCGAAGTACATTTCTTGATTCCGTCAGTTCAAACCTTTACATAATTTATCTCATGAGAATGACCATCAAAAAGCACGAATATATAAAGACTCTCTCTGTGGGTATATTTCACAATATTTTCAAGTGATGAATACAAGGGAATAGCAATAATATTCATCTAATGATGTTATCTGAAAAGACCAAAGGAATTTTTATATATTCCTTTCATTTTTTTTGTTTGCTTACTTCGTTATACCGAGGAAAAGTTTTCTTTAACACTATCGGGAAGTAGTTTATAAAGAGAAATAGAATTTGCAAGTCAAAAATTTCCAAATAAAACTATTATCGCCTGCATCCGGATAGCGAATGAATTTATCAATTAGAGGAAAATAGAGAAAATAAGAAAGGAACTTAAGGTAATGACGTTTTTTCTCCCGAGATTTGTTTAAAATCGAGAGAGCGCTCGTCTTAAGAGAGCTAAGTGTCCAGCTGTGAATTACTATTCGTTGATCTAACCTCCACTGTGAAAGATACCCATATGACACCACAGTAGTGCTTGCAGACACAGAATGAAAATAACATGATATCTTAGATAAAATAGTATAGGAAAGCGGGTAAAAAAACACTAACGATGAATTGTAACAAGGAATATACGACCATTGTCAAGAGCAATATCTCAAGAAGCGATACACTAATTGAAGATATTGAAATACAGAGAGTAAGGAATTCTAATTATTTTTTGAATTGTTGTAACAGACGATGAATAATGTGACACGTCAATCCAATGACACAGTGGGATATTAAACGATGCCTCCAAGAAACTAAACAAATTATTAAGAAACACGTAAAGTCCGTTGGAAACAAATATAAGAGTATTATACTACTATGTAATATTCTCAATAATAGTAAATACTGGACAAAAAGAAAGACATATTTTGAGATAATATTGGTTTGGCTATACATGTCCTACTCATTAATCCATAGCTGAGGGGAGAAGAGGTAGGTTCTTACCTTTTCTAGGGTTATTTGAGCATAAGTGAATATAACAAACCCAACGGGAATTGGAATTCGTCTCTTCGATTAACAAATTCGAGTCATTATCCATTACACAACCCGCAGATCCAAGCTGACAACAACTGGTATTCTCAAACCGTCGCCCGTCTACGTACTGACCAGTTTCGACGTTGCTTATCTTCAGTAATCATACCGGAACCTATTGGAGAGGTATGAAATTTGCCTTCCCTTGCTATGCCATCATTATACAATTTAATGACACCCAAACTCGGCTATGAAAAGTTGACTTCATAACACAATGATAGCCTAATTATGAGGAATTTCATTACTCTTTTCAAAATAATCAATCCAATTTAGATACCAGTTATATGTGTGCGTCTTGAGGACTACTGTTTTATTTCCATAATCTATTAATGGGCGAAATACCCCACGATTGTTGGATGCATTTTTCATTCAAAAATATCCTCCTGTATTTGGGGAATCTGTTACTGACACTCGCAGAGTAGTTAAACTATTTTTAAAATCTCAGCTTCAATGCGAAATGATGCTTTATAATTCCTTAGTATTTTATAGCTTTCTTAACTTCTTCATCACAAGTTCCGTTGTTGTTTATTTTTCGTTATATACTTTGTAAAGATTGGGTATATATATATATATATATATATATATATATATATATATATATATATATATATGTTTTATTTACGCGGGCATAAAACCATTAGAATAACTAAACGGTTTCTTACAAATCGTTTGCATGCAGCAAAGAACACTGATACATGTCCCTCTATTAGATCTTCGCCTACTACATAACTGTTTTGTACGTTTGCAGTCCTGTCACGATAGAGTTCCCAGGGAACAGAATCGTGTACTTTTTCTGTAAGGAGGGCAAGTTCTGTCTTTGTGCAACTGAAGGTTCTTTGCGCGCCAGCGTAGAAAAAGAAAACAACTTCTAGGTTGCAGCCATGCACATTACGCAGACTCAACACTTGTTAGAATGATATCTGTTACCATGAGTAAATTCTATCGTACTACTCTGCGGGTTTTGAAAGAATCTCTATGTTCTGTTGATATTTCGCCAACAAAAAAAAAAAAAAATGAAATCCAGTAGAACAAAATTCCTTCCCTATGCTACATTACATATCTGTCAGTTGTTCAACAACTTACCTTGCTACCAATGTGGACAAACTATTCATCTACTTAATATACAGGGTGTCCCAAAATAATTTATACACTCTTTAAACATTAATAGTTAATAATATATTTTTCCATATGATTGAAAATATGCAAAACAGATGGATTGAAAGAAGAGGGACACTTGAATACCCTCCTAGATCATCAGATTTGACACCCTTGGATTTCTTTTTGTGTTTTTTTTTATTTTTCTAAAATACAAAGTTTAAATCAGGAAACCTGAAACAATTTCTGAAATGAGATAAGCAATTAAAGAAGAATGTGCTCAAATAACAAAGGAAATGATACTGGACTTTTGTAGGATTATTTCTTCAAGATATGAAAAGTGTATTGAACAGAATGGCAACCAGTTTGAGCACTTGATGTGAACTCATCATTATATGAACATTCTACCATTGTCCCAAGTAGCTTTTATTTTATTAAAGTTAATTTTCTATTTTTTTTTTTTGTATATTGTACTCTCAAATTCTTTAAATGTGTAGTCTTTCTATTATATTAATCGTATTTACAAGTCAAAATACATAAATTGAATAAGTTATAACGATTCAAAGTGTGTACACATTATTTTGGGACACCCTGTATATATAACATGATGGGGCGATGGCTAACATGATAATTCTGTCAAACAACAAAACTTTCTGTATTGCGTAATTAAGAGCAAGAGTTAAGGAATTATCACAGTATGCAAGGTTGTATGTATACCAGAGCACAAAAATATTATGAAGCCAAGGATAAAACTTAATATCTTATTTTGGGGACATGGATTTTAATGAAATATATATCATTTTTTTTTATAAACAGATTTAATTAAATCTATCATTAGAATTTTATAGATATATATTTGATAGCGGATATTTTGCGAAAACCGATAATTAATATTGATTTATTTCAAATCTTTTAAATAATACAGAGACTAATTAATAGGATTAAATATGTCTGACGCTTGACAAGGTTGGTTATGATGGCCTTCTTCAAGATTTTGATGTTTCTGAGCGATTCTTTTATCTGATTGAATCGTTTTTATCAAATGGCATCATGAAAATTGTTTCGAACGGCCACGTCTCTAGATCATTTTCTTTAACGCGAACGTTCTCCATAACTCTATTCTTGGACCACTGTCATTCTTATTTTCATCAAAGTGATTCCCGATGACATCATTTTTCGATTTGGCATTTATGCTGATGACACAACTATTTAGTGATGTCTTAACCTTAGGTCTGATAAGGTCGTGTTGTGAAACGGGACAAGAAGTATCTAAAATTTTAACGTATCAAAAATTAAAACGCTCTCGATTAATCATCTTAGAGGTTTTTATCTTTCATGTATATGGCTGATGTTAACCACCCGGAGATAAAATGGCTGCACCCTGTTTGTCTCAACTTTTTCACTGATATAAAGTTGAGTGATTATATTGAATCAATTACTAAGTCTACTACGATAGAATCTGCTTCACTATGTCATGGTAGACGATATATCGTGACGGAATATATCTTGCATAGCTATAAGTCTACTAAAAGCCCCTGCATCGAATATTGCTGCCACACCTTGCCTAATGTTTACGCTATGTATCTAGAGATTCCTAACAAAAGCCAATGAAGAGCATTATTATTGACCGGGAACTGTCATATCGGCTTCAGTTACTTTCCCATCGCAGTGACATCTTCGTTTCGCCTCTTTTACAAATATATTCTAGAAATTTTTTTTGATAGGCTGTCCTAGAATTAACAATTCTGAATATATTACTAGACTGGCCCCAGGTCTCTTAATTTCACTTTTGTAATTGCTTGCTAATAGTTTATTATCTCGTACTTCTCGCTTGTGCAATTCTCTTCTACATCCTTCTTTCCTGTAAACTACGATCTTCAAAAATTTAATTGCAATCGTCATCTTTAGTCTCTCCTTGAAAACCGTTCTTTTATTGACCTTTCTATTTCTTTCACTCTCAGTAACTGGAGGCCTTTATTTCATTGACTGGTGTGAAATTATTTTCTAAGTGTTCTTTTTATCCTGTGAATGTATTGCGGTATACATTTGGTTATAACCTGTGAATCTGATGTAATTTGGTGTAAACGGAATTGCATGCTCACTGAGATGTAATTTCATTTTCTACTTTTCTTTGCATATAAATATGCAGCTCTCACTCTTTCGCTCTCTCTCTCTCTCTCTCTCTCTCTATCTATCTATCTATCTATCTATATATATATATATATATATATATATATATATATATATATATATTCTTGTGTTACTATAATGATTTTCGATATTTGTAGAAAATTGTGATCGCTAGCAATTTTCGGATCAGTGTGTACGTGTATTGAAACAATCTAGTAAAAAAAATCGCATGTTTTAGTTGTTTTTGTGAACTAGGCAAAGAAAGCGTAAATATTCGTGTCTAAAAGTATATTTAACTTACACACTTTTATCAGTTAAATGGATAGCATTTCTTTCTGATGCATTGTATTTTAAAAGATAAAAAAAATCTTAAAAATCGTTGAAATATTTTGACAGATCCGATAAACTGGTAGATACTTAGAGAGAGAGCAAGGAACAATGGCTTGATATAAGCAGATAACAAATGAGACGAAATGAGAGATGATATATAAATAAAGAGACGCTTGTCACAGAAGCAATTATTTTATTGCTAAATGAATCGATTTTCCTCGTACAAAATGTCTATCACATGCACAACCACACACACACACACACACACACACACACACATATATATATATATATATGCGTGTGTGTATAAATTCATATATATGTACATATGCATAAATAAATGCTGATACAATTTCAGTCAAATATACGCTATAATTACATAGGAATATAAACACATACATGCATATAGCAGTGTATATATACAGATATGCATACACATACACATACAAACCCAAACCTACACATATACACATATATACATGTATATATACACGCAAACACATACATGCATACACACCTGGTAACATATACCTACATATACAAGTACATACGCATACACACAAATACGCACACACACACACACATATATATATATATATATATATATACACACACATATATGCTAACAAATAAATACATATAGACATATACATACACATATGTACATATATATAAGCATTCATATACATATAGGAACAAAACATACATATGTACATATATATATATATATATATATATATACACACACATATACACACATATATATATATATATATATATATACACACACACACATATATATATATATATATATATATATATATATATATATATATATATATATATATACAGATATATATATTTGAGGATTTCATGCTATTATTTAGCTGTTTTCACTGCATGATTTATCTGGTGATTTCTGTCTTAGTGCGATGGCATTCTCGACAGACGATAACTGTTCAACTAAACAGCTTGTCATTCTACTTAGCTAAATAGCGCAGACGCCATTTAGAAATTCTGATGCAATTCGCATGTCGCCATTGGGCGCTGCGAAAGAAAACAGTCTCTCCAATATTCGTTTCATGTTCCCGTTATGAAGCCTTCCACGAGACGAGCAACAATTTGTTTTGTTGTTTTGTTTAATTACCGGGGACTCTATTAATGAGACTCGGAACATTTGAGAAACGGCAATGAAAACCGATTTACTTCTCAAAGATGTAGACCGGTATTTAACGACCATCCTTTTAAGAGCGATGATATAGAACAGTGACGCTGAGGTGTGAGAATTTATCTTAGAGAATTGTATTCGAAAAGGAATATCTTCGCTTTTAATGCTAACTAGGTTTTAATAATAAAAAAGTAAGCGAATAAAAGACAACCATATCTTGAAATTCAAGAAAGATAGATGGAGAGACACTCTAGATTGATAATTTTCCGACATCCATCTTTGCCGTATGGCCTTATGTCAGATTCAGCAGATTTATGCTGCTTGTTCTTTCTTTAGTAGCCATGACTATTAAGCCCATCTAATACCTCAGGAACAATGAACTATTCCAATTTTGATCGCATGTATAGACGGAAAATACATATTAGAGACACTGAATGGTTTCAGAGATTAAACTAGAAAAAAAGAAAGAAAGAAAGACAGACAGACAGAAAGCAAGAAAGAAAGAATGAAGGAAGGACGTATGAAGTGTTTAACCCCTGTTTCAGTGAAATGGAAAAGCTTGAGAATTTCACATCGTTTCATTTGTACCCTCTCACTCCTTAAATAACAACTAGCATTCATATTTATGACTTTATTGCAATATTTTAAAGCTTTTAATTTAAAATATTCAATTTAGTAATTTTTAGTAGAACTCACCATCATCTCATTCAATCATTAACTTAAGAATTAAATTCATCAGAAAATTAAATTTTCACGATTATTTCTAGTATCAAAATTAACATATGTACTCTATTACCCTTTAATTTTTAACTTGTTTAGACAACTTTGAAGAATATTGGTAACACTTCAGGATTCCTTTTTATATTCTTTCTTTTCTTAACACAATTAATTCTGACATGTTACAGAAAATATTACAGGAAAAGTACAGACTGAAATCTGAAATGTAAAATAAGCGACAAAATTGATAACATTCAAAATATCAATAACGTTATTTTTACCACATAGAGATTTCAGGTGGGAACAATAAAAAAAAAATTCTTAGATGTGAAGTACGAGTGGGTGCTAAAATGCTTTTGATGAGATGTGTGTCATGTTTTTGCTACGAACATGTTAGCCATTTCTGACTTTCACGCTCCCATTTTGTAGGCTTATACACTAAAAGCAAACATTTGAAGTCATCGTACATTTGTTTAAAAACAGTTTCAAATGATTTAATTTTCGAAACTAAAATATGAAATATCAATAGCTACAGTGCAGTTGCTTTTATTTTTGAGTCTTTCTCCAATCTCCACTTACTACTAAAATCATCAAAGTTAGATTCATTTGCCCACAATATATATTGCAAAATTATGAATACTTTGGATAAGAAATATTACAATTTGTTTTTCTCCATTAACCCATCTGTAGACATTTCAGCTAAGTTTAAAATTTATACAGTTTCTAATTCTTAACTCAGCACTGCCTAATGTTATAAACGAAACACATCTCGTTGTCTCCGTCTAAAGAAAAAAAACAATAGTCTGTTATTCCTCATTTCTTTGTTTTTTAGATTCTTTTTTTTTAATTTTGAAGTTGTTTGCACAAAAATGGCAAAATCAATGAAGCTAAGCTAATTGAGGTGAGGGTAAAAATTGAAATGTTATTCAAAGAAGTCGACTATCTAAGACAAATTGGCAAGACACTGAAAATTTCTAGAGACGTAGTACAATATGAATTACAATGGCTGACAAAAAGACAGAAAAAAAAAGAGCTGGAACACAAAAAGTGACAACTGCTGCTGAATATAAACACTTGGTTATCGTGAAACAAAAACTAGAAGGAAAACTACTCTAGATTACTCGACCGCAGGTTTTGTCGCTCTCATCTGAGAAATATCGTCGTAGGTCATCGAAACTCGACTGAGTGCGTTTTCAATAAAGACCAGTTACGGAAGTTGCATAAACAACAAAAAGAAAAGAAAAAAGAAACTGTTATGTAAGTTGGGTTTACAAACTACGGACAGAAATACAGGAAAACCACTTTTGAGAATGCTGCTGTATCCAAAAGTCACCATTGATATTGTTATACACTCCACGGAAAAACGGGAGGTAGAAGTCATATTGCTATGGATGAGGGTGTAGTAAATGAACGTAGGCGTTTGCGCTGGTAGATTATCAACGATGAAGAAATATTCCTAAATTATCTGACGAAATCCCCGAAAACCTCGTAAAAGAAAGCATCGGGTAAAATATGAATACAGGATGAATTTAATGAAAGAGATGTTAAAAGCAAGCGAGGTAATGGCGCTTTGCCGACAGTTGGAGATTGACACCAAATGCATTCAGGCGAAATATTCATGGGTTTGTTTGATGAAAGGCTGAATTTTAACGCGAGACTAAAAGCCTGTTAATAGTTGCTCTCGACCAAACCCTTTATAGTAATTATGTTCTGAATAACATCAATCAACAAGTGGATTCGGAGAAGTGCAGACGTTGTGTCATGGATTTGGAAAACTCCCCGCCCCAGTAATAAGTGCTTGCGGGACGCTTGCGTAGAAATAAGACAGTCACTGGCGCCATTAAATGACCTTCAATGTGCAGCGATGCCTATGCAGAAATATTGAACATGGAGTCGAAGAGAAATATTACCACAACGGACCAGGGAAATTAATCGATAAGGGTTAATATGAGATGCAGAAATAATAAGCAAACAGATCGCATCCTTGAAGCAACCAAACCAGACATCACCATCGGTGAAAAGAAAAAGAAAGGAAATATCTTCCTATCGATGTGACTGTTCTGGTGACCATAATATCTAATCTAAAGAAATCGAAAAGCTTAAAAAGTACTATGACCTCCGATTTGATTTTACAGAATTTGGGAACATCAGGCTACTATTGTACCAGGTATTACTGGGGCACAGCTTTGTGAGGATATATATCCATCTTCTTCAACCATGTATGATTTAAAGAGTAATACAGAATGGGCTTTGTAGATGTGTTTGATCACTCTAGGAAAAAGGCAATATTGAATTCAAAGTCGGCTGGGCATGGGGCTAGAAACACCATCCTGTAAAAAAACTAGTAGTAAAGAATAACGGCTCGGGTTGAGGAATAGGAGAGCTAAGTTCGAATTCCAGTCGAATCCAGTACATTCACTTACGTGTTACTATCTTTGGGAAAAATATGAATCCTCTTCTTCTCAGCTGTGGGTAAGTCGCAGGAGGGTGGTGACTGGTCTATCGCAGAAAGAAATGGCAACATTCTACTGAAAAAAAATCTGCCTGGTCAGTCACGTATAGAATGATACATGATCGCCTAAGCGTGTATAACGTACGGCACTTAAGTGACTGAGTTTTCATGTAAAAGAAAGCAGCAATGCCTAGCATATTGATAGCAGTGGTCGCACAGTACGCAGTGGGTTTAAAGGAATTAAGTGGGAGTCAGATTTACATAATCTATTTTTCATTACCTTCCAATAATTGTCGGATGATAACGGTTATATTTCGATAGCCTACAGATGATGGAGCTGTATACGAATTTCACCAAGTCTCGAAAAGTGTCAAGGCAAGCAACGAGAAGAGGCGACACATGTGTGGGCAATGTCATAATTTAACGTTGTTTTCTTTTTTCATTTAGGATGACATTTCTTAACTGCCACGAGATATATATAAATATCATGAAATATATATATATATATATATATATATATATATATATATATATATATATATATATATATGGTGGTATGTGTTTAGAAAAACCACGGATAGCTCAAATAGCAGTAGAACAAATCTTTACCTGAGGAAAAATGGGGAATAAAATAAGAAAGAATCAAGAACAATAAACCCAGGCGAAAACAATTGTCCACTGTTCAATTCCAAGTCCAAAGAGAAACGAAAACAAAAACAAAACTAGTAAAAAGACAACTACGTAAAGTACTCAATACACTAAGTAGAGCAAAACCTAAGAAAATCCAAAGGAGCTAGGCAAACCTACGCAGGTGAATATATATATATATATATATATATATATATATATATATATATATATATATATATCTTACTTATTATAAAACGCAGTTGTGTGTGTGTGTGTGTGTGTGTGTGTGTGTGTGTGTGTGTGTGTGTCTGTAACGTTGATATGTTGGATCGTATTTTTTAACCGATTTCAACAAAACTTCACAGGACTACATAAAATTACCCTGTGGTGGTTCTAACAGGGCCGAAAATGGGAACAATACAGTTGTTTTTTAATAAAATCAATTTGAAAACACGATTAAGACACATCGTGAGAATGAAAGGGGGAGAACTCACCCACGATTTGTAAACAAAAGAGCATAGCATGATGAAAAAGACGCCGAACTTGACGAAAACAAAATTTTATCGTCTAATGTTCATTTTATTATTAAAGAGGAAAGATCAAAGTATTTTTGGGGTATTTTTTTACATTTTTTAATCGTTCCTAGCACGTCTGAAATTTTCGTTAAAAATATTGTTTTTTTTGGTCAAAAAAAGGTCAGATAATCATTTTCAATCATTTTTTTTCGATTTGATAAAAAAGATTAAAGTCTTACTTTGATATTCTTTTAAAAGTCAATTATCATTTTTTCAAAACTGATTTTAATAAAAACAGATATTATACTGTTTATTTAAAATATTTTGAACCAAGCTTAACTTAGCTTCTCCGCCGAAAAAATGTAATTTGAAAATAAAACAAAGCAGGTCATAACCTTTCGCGTCGCTTGACGATTGACGAAAAGCACATTCATGACGTTTAGATAACTTACGGGAGGAAAATTCTTTCTACGGATGGAAGGAAGTGAAATTATTTAAGTGAACAAATTATTTACCTTGTTACTTTTAAGGAAAACTTTCAGCGCTCTAATTTTTTATTTTTTATTTTTATTTTTTTTGTACTTAGCTTTCATTTTTACGTTTACGATGCTTTATGGAAAATATAAAGAAATTAAAAAATAAGACTGTTAATAGTGAGATTAAATTTCATAAGAAAAATGTGTCTAATTAATTTAGGTACCTTTCTTATGAAATTTTATCACAAGTGTACATAAAATACTATGATTTTATGTACATTTATTACATCTTACGGTGTTATTTGTATTTCCATTCATTTTATTATTAATTTTGATATTTAATTTATGGAAAAATGTCATAACTGAGATTAATATAAAAATAAGATCATATAAATTAAAGTTTAGCAGTAGTTAAATTTCATAAGATGATACTGTTACTTGTAGGTACCCTTCTCAGTTGAAATTGAAAACTCAAATTAACTTCTCCATACGTGTTTCGCAAAAGTAAAGGGCTTAACAGCGGAGAACAATGCTGAACTCAAATAATGCAACTAAATTGTATTCTGGTTGGTCTTCCGTACTTGATAATTACTGTCCGACTATAAACACAAAAATTACATTTCTTAATTACCATGGCTAATCTGATTGGTCCAAATTATACAATTTTCAAAGTGCTAGACAATGACAATCTCACACGGACATTTTGAAAGTTTGATGTTGCTTTTTTTAACTAATGTTAAAATATTTTTAAAAATTCAATTTAAACATTTTTTAAAAATCTTTTTAAAATTAAAGAAATAAGAAATAATTGTATTAAAAATTCAATTTTCATTGAAAATTTTTTTTGCTTTCAGAAAATATTGTCCATATTCATAAAAACAAATTAAAACAGATAAAAGCATTTAAAACTAAATAATATATTTGTTTTATTGAGTTTTGTATGTTACAATTCACAGCTGATTTTCAGGTACGTTGGCAAAAAAAAACAAAAAAAAAAAAAACATGATTTACATTCTTCAAAGCCTTGTGCTTTTAACTATTGTAATCACTAAAACCGATGGCCTTGAATTTCTAGAGTTTTCATAAAATTAGTTATGGGGGTGTTAATAAAATAAAAAAAAATATTTCTGCCATGACTTTAATAAAAAAAAAATATTTATAATAATTTCGATCATCTGTGAATAGTTTCTGAAAGTTTCATTAACATCTGACAATTATTTTTTATTTTTGCAAGATTTTCCAAATTAATGTGTAAATACAAAAAAATGCGCTAAAAAATTATCTATGTTATTTACTACCCCTTGTTGCGACAAAGAGAAACAAGGTTTTTTTTAAATCAAAATTTAGAATATTCTAAAAAGATGGAAAAAATTTTTAAAAATAATTAAAAAATTTAGTCTATCCTCTTCATAAACAAATAAGCATTTTGACGATAAAATTTTGTTTTCATAAACTTTGGCGTCTTTTTCATCAGACTATGCTCTATGTTTTAGCGATTTCGTGGAGTGACTTAGGTTAGAAAAAACCAGGTTGTGTGTGTGTGTGTGTTCCTTTATATATGGGATCGGATTTCTTACATTTTTCAGCCGATAAAACAAACATCCACTTTTTTTTTCGGCAGGTAGTATTTCTTATTGTCTTGCACAGTTTTTTCTTTATTTACATTCAGAATGCTTTAAAAATTCCATTTACAAGACAATTGTTTATAATAAAATTCTATTCACCAATCGATAGACTCATAACGATTGTAAACAATGTTTTTATTTGAATTTGGGTTTGACCAATTCGTAAAAAAAAAAAAAACTAATTAAGACATGCGTGTCCGTCCACCTTAAACAATAATCTTTGTCAATTTTATTTTTCAGTCTTTATGATGGTCGATACTTGATCTATCTCTTACTGTTACATCCCCGGGCAACGCCGGGCTCTACTGCTAGTATATATATATATATATATATATATATATCTGAGAAGAGGTATTATGTACATTATTTACATCATTCGGACTATTGTTCTCATCTTTTCCGCCATATTTATCACAACGTTTCGGCTGTTGTACGGTCCGGTATTCTTCAGGTGGTTGGAATGTCGAACTAAACCTTTTATTTCGCTCACTGGGGAAGACTGTTTTGTTCCACGTGCCATGTTTTTAATGGATGTCAGTTATCAGTTATCTCCTGTTAATTTCCCTCTGAAAGTTCTCCACTGCCTTAACCGGGTATTGAATTCACACTCTGTGGCTCCTATCACTGGATCTAACCAACGCCTTTATCCACTGTCCTCAAGGAAACGTTGTGATAAATATGGCGACAAAGATGAAGGCAATAGTCCGAATAATATATATATATATATATATATATATATATATATATATATATATATATATATATATATATATATATATATATATGTGTGTGTGTGTGTGTGTGTGTCACAAACACTTCTACAAAATTTGAGTGCTGGTTATTCACAACAATACAAGGGCAAAACCTGTATAAACGTATGTCAGAATATTATTCGCTTTTGAGTTATTAAGATTAAATTTTGCGGTAGACTGTTAAATAATCCTCTCTCAGCAACGCTACGATAAACAGCTGCAAAATTTGAATGTCTCGACTGGCTTCTCTCTGGAAACGCAAACTGTAGACCCGGGCAACCTCGTGTCTATTAACATTCGCGCGGCCGTATGTAAAACATATATCTGCCTGCTCACGATATGATTATCCTGCCATTGTTAAACGGAACACTTCTCAGTTAACTCACTACTGCGCACGTTAACCGTTGAAGACAGGCTAGCCACAAATGTACATGAAGAATGTGACCTAGTCTACATGGCAATGCAGAACCAACTATCATAAACATTCTTTAAGCTAATTAAGTCAAAAACAAAGAATTTGCGGATATATGTTCATATTAAACTTTCCTTGTTTAGGTGTGAGAAACCCACATCTAAATTTGTAAAAGTATTTCTCATACACCCTGCACACACACAGACACACACACAAACAGACACACACACACACACACAAACACACACACACACACACACACACACACACATATATATATATATATATATATATATATATATATATATATATATATATATATATATATACAGTGGGAAAAAACAAATATGCGGATACACACACATTTTTAATTTATTGTTTCCAAAAAATGAATAGACATACTTTTCATATAATTAATTGTACACAGATGCATAATAATTAATTATGCATAGAAAACAGAAAATATTTTGTTTTCACTTGCGTGAAAAAAGTATTCGTACAATGCAACTGTCATATTTTAAAATTTATTCTATATTATTCAACTGGAATATTCTAGGATGTTCCAATAATGTTACCAGAAGTTATTTGTACCCAAAAACTACAAATAAAATAGTCTGTAGTTGATATTTGTGCAAACAGATTTTCATCATGGCAATTGACAAATTTGCAAAAAGAACTGATAGTTAAGTTCTGGAAAGAAGGTAAAAGTTTCAGAAAAATCTCAGTCAACCTGTATATTTCATCTACTACCATTAGTTCATACATTTCAAGGTATAAAATTTCAAAACTGTTGAAAACCAAAGAACAGTTGCTCCAGAGATGATTTCCTCAATATCTTCGTGGAAATGATCGTCTCAAATTCAACAAAATCCAATGGATATTCGTCAGGAATCTGTGTCACTAAACGGATAATAAGCAATGTAATTCATAAGAACAATCTAATGTCACGCTTCCCTCGGAACCTCCACTGCTTTTGAAAAGACACAAATATGCCAGGTTGAAATTCGTTTGCGAACATAAGGATAAGGAAAAATCATATTGGGAAAGAATATTATGGACCGACGAAACCAAAATTGAGTTGTTTGGAGGTAATTCTAGAAATCATGTATGGAGGAAAGATGGCAACGCTTTCAAACAAATGAACACAATTCCAACAATTAAATTTCGTGTAGACAGCATCATGGTTTGGGGATATTTTCTGCAAAAAGTAATGAAAACATATGGTAGATGGTAGAATGAATATCACAGCATATCAAAATATGTTGGGAGCAAATTCAATGATTTCGGTTGAAAAACTTAAAATCCTCCAGATTGGATCTTCCAGCAAGGTAATGACTCTAAATACACAGCAAAATCTACGAAGAAATGTCTTGTTGAAAATGATGTAAATATCCTGAAATGGCCAAGTCTGTCCCCAGATTTAAACCCAGTCGAGAATATGTGGCGTTATTTGAAAATTCAAATACAGTTGAGAGCGCAAACAAACATCCCGGATCTGAAGACCATATGGGAAGAAGAATGGAACAAAATAGAAACTAACTTTGCAAATCGTTAACTGAGATGAGCAAGCTGAGGTTTGTTGCTGTAGAAGTGAACAATGGCAATTCAATATTTTTAAATGGAGTTTATGTATTCTATTTTGTATTGTACGAATACTTTTTTCACCTTTTAAAATGTATAAATCGATATATTTCTATTAAATCAAAGGGTTTTTTTCCTGTTTTCTATGCATACTGACTTATTAAGCATCTGTGTATAGTTTATCCATTAGTTGGAAATACAATAAATTTCAAAATTGTTTGTGTACGAATATTTCTTTCTTCCAGTGTGTGTGTATATATATATATATATATATATATATATATATATGTGTGTGGGGTGGGGGGGGGGGGGTGTGTGTATTTATGAATCGAGAGGAAAAGGGGTGAAAGATAAAAAGAATTCGAGAAAGAAAAAAAAATCATTTTACTCAGTGTTTCCTTTACATATTTTTTTATCTTAATATTATTTGCTTTCGCACTAACATCAGAAGATTATTGGAAATCTTCCTATTATAATAAAAGAAAACATTGTCCGAACATTTACACCCTATAATTAAGAGAGAGAAAAAATATAACATTATTTCCGAGTCGTTTCACTCAGTGGTCAATGTCAGTGTTCGCGTTAATCTCCGCCTTTTCCCTTAAAAAGACCTATTTCTATTGAAATTCTTTTGTGAAAAAATATTTTCCAATATTCTATGCTGAATATATATGAAATCATGAACCTACCTGTATAGCTACTCGTCTATAACAAAGGTGGCATCTTCAGCTTCTGAAAAGTTATCGACATGACAAACTTAAAATAGTCTGGACAAATGAAACATCTGAATTGTTTTTTGAAAATATCCATACCATTTCCTATATATATATATATATCTTTCTATCTATGCCTGTTCTCTATCTATCTATCTATCTATCTATCTATCTATCTATCTATCTATCTATCTATCTATCTAAGCCTATTCTTTATTTACCTATCAATATATCAATCTCACTATCTATATATCGGTCGAAGGATCAATGGCATATGTTTTCATGGATGGCGGTTAGGATCGAAGTGTTCAAATTGCAGTCGAATTTATTACATTAAGTTATGAGACATTTCGATGAACACGCGTAAACATGTATCTATGGAAAATTATTATACATACATATATTAGCAAAAACAAATAGACTAATCACACACACGAACACTACACAACAAAGGAATATTATGTATATGAGTATATGCACAAACAACACACACACACACACACACACACACACACACATATATATATATATATTGAAAACTTAAAATAAGACTATGTAACTATGAGGGAATATATATGTACATACTAACAAAAAGACACACGCCCACACACTACAGAAAAATGGAAATAGATCTAAGTGTCTCAGATGTCACGAAAAGATACGGAAAAATCTTTCCTCGCACTTTCTCGCACCAATCCTAATAGTTTTATTAACCATAAAGCAGAAGAAAAAAAAACTTTTACCACCAGTTCAAGAAAGACATCAGGATTACTACTACATGAAACAGTCAATGGTTAGACATCGCAAAACATAAGGAAAATTTATTTCTTTTTCATAGTATGTGTAAAGATACACCTTTTAAATGAAAATGGTTGCCGGACCGGAAATACGTGTAACAAAATTATGGCAAATAAAATATAATATATGTATAAAGATATCCACATTATACACAAAAATCTTTGCGGTTTATCTCTTCTTTTTAATATATACATACATACATACACAAACACACACACACATATATATATATATATATATATATATATATATATATATATATATATATATATATATATATATATATATATATATATATATATATATATATTAAAAAGAAGAGAGAAAAACGCAATGGTATTTGGTTACAATGTAGATTGCTTGCATATATATATATATATATATATATATATATATATATATATATATATATATATGTATGTATGTATTTTATTTTCCATATGTTTTCTACATATACACACACACACACACACATATATATATATATATATATATATATATATATATATATATATATATTGTTTTTATGTTATTGTTTTTCTGTAGGTTTTGTGTTGCTATTGGTTAACTTTGAAATAGAAAAATAAGATACAGGTTGAGACCTACCAAACTCGTAACATACTCTTTGATTATATGAATATAATAGCATCCTCCACAAGTAAAAAGTAATATATCATGGAACCACTTTTAATAAAAGAAAAAGAAGAAAAAACAGCACTCAGCAATGTCAAATGTAAAGGAGACCATAAAACAATGCAGATTTCCATTTAAATGTAAAATCAAATTCATCCTCGATAATGAATAAAAGTGTACCCGGAAACGCTTGGAAAATATTCAAACAATTTTTATAAAATTTATGTCTTGAAAAGAAAACAATTATAAGAACACATGAGAAATTACATATAAAAACGCAACTACCACAAATTTTTAGTCGTTTTCAACGAATCTTGCATATATATATATATATATATATATATATATATATATATATATATATTGCGAGTTATTTTTGGACACTGGAGCCAAGGTCAGTGCAGTCTAACCTAGAGCTAACACCACAACAGGCGAATCGGCATATACCCTGCGTGCAAAAAATTGTACAAAGATTGAGACATATGACCAGATCTCTCTCACACTCAACATAAGTTTAAGACGATCATTTCCATGGATGTTCAGTGAAGCACAGGTGAAATTTACTATCCTCGGATTTGACTTCTTAGCCCACTACAAGCTCGCCCTGGACATGTCTTTACCACTCCCTAATCGTACAGACGACACAACTAACACTTGCAGGCATGATTTCCACATATACATACACTAAGATCTGTGGCTCACTTCCTGAAAACAACCTGCTACAGCACGTCTTAGGTAAATTCCCTGCTCTTACAATATCTTTCACTTATACGGAGTCCGACAAATACAACACCGTACACAGGATTCAGACATCCTGTTATTTTATCCCCACGCAGACTAAGCCAAGATAAGTACAAACTAACGAAGGCTGAATTTCAACACGTTAGACCTCGGCATCGTACGACCGTCATCCAGCCGCTTCGCTTCCCCACTCCATAGGGCGCCTAAGACACAATCAGGAGCGTGGAGTCTGTGGAGATTTTAGACGTCTTAACGCAGAGATTGTGCCGGATAAATACCCTGTACCAAACCTAGCAGACTGCACTAACGCTTCAAGGTGCTCAGATATTTACGAAGCTCGATCTATGGAAAGCCTTTTACCAAGTTCCGGTAGCCCCTGAAGACCTTCACAAAACTACAATAACTAAACCTTTCGGTCTGTACGAGTTTTTGCGAATGCGCTTCGGACTACGGAACGCTGCACAATCTTTCCAGCGGCTAATAGATGAGGCACTTCGCGTATTACCACATTCGTTCTCCTACATCGACCACCTGCTCATAGCTAGCAAAAACATGAACGAACACATAGATCATGTAACTCAAGTTTTCGAGCGACTCAATCACATTGGTCTTAAAATTAACCCTTAAAAATGAATATTTGCAGTACCCAGGCTAGTTTTTTCTCGGAAATGAGATAGACGGTACTGGCAATACACACATCGCAGATGAATTAAAAGCAGTACAGGTTTTTTCCACTGCCGACAACACTTCGACAGCTTCGCAGATTCTTAGGATTAATCAATTACTATCTTCAATTTATCCCTAAATGTTCACACATACTGGCACCCCTGACAAATCAACTTCGTAACCAGGAGAAACGCAACGCCAAAATTACACTCTAGGGTGAAAATCTCACCGCATTCAATCAAGCTAAGGACGCCCTAGGAATTTCACCAAACTTACGTATCTTCAAGAAGTCGATAAAACACACTTATCTCTTACGACCGACGTTTCTTCAGAAGCAATCGGAGCTGTATTACATCAGCATACAGGCGAGGTAACTAAGCCACTTTCAATTTCTCTGTGAAACTTACTCCTCCCTCCAACAAATACAACACTTTTTCGCATGAGCTATTAACTAATTATACCGCCATCAAACATTTTCGATATCTTTCGGAAGGACGCAATTTCACCGTTTTTACGGATCGCAAACCTCTTATTTATGCTTTATATGTTAAGAGTGACAAATATAGCACTCGTGATTATCGAGAGCTGGACTATATTTCCCAATTCACGACGGATATTTAATACATACAAGCGAATCATAATACTGTTGATGATACGCTCTCGTGTGCTACTATTATCAATACGTATACCAAACAACCATTGAATTTTGGAACACTGGTTGACGAGGAACAAAGGGACGATACTCTGTCAGACCTAAAAGCAGATATAACATTATGGATTGAGTCACGTCCCGTGCCCTTCAGCAGTAGGCTATTATTATGTGTCACCAGTACAGGTCACCCCTGACCTTTGGTTCTTTCTTCTATCATACAGATATTTGACCATTTCCATTCACTATCGCATCCTGGACAGCGGATTACAACAAAGTTAATCGGCGAACGTTTCGTATGGCCTTGAATGAGTTCCGACATTAAACGATGGACTCAAACTTGTGTCAGATGCCAGAGAACTAAGATACATCGACATGTTAAATCACCCCAGGATTCTTCGACTGAACCTGATGGCCACTTTCAGCATCGTCATGCGGACCTGGTGTGTCTATTATCCGAAATTCACTGCTATCAATACAGCTTAACGATAATTGACATATTCACCCGCTGGCTGGTAGCTATACCCCTTCAGTCCACCACGGAAGAATCTGTTGCTAAGGCAAAATTGCGGGAATGGATTTCGGCTGTCATTCGGTCATAACGACAGACCGTGGTCCACAGTTCCAGTCAAATTTATTCAAGGAATTTGTGAACATGCTTGGAGCTACTGACATCTCGACAACTGCATATCACCCTTGTGCAAATGGCCTTGTCGAAAGGTTCCATCGTCAACGTAAGGCTGCATTAACAAGTTCTGACACTGCCCAGAATTGGTTGGAGAAATTACCATTAGTTATGCTTTCATTACAAACCCTAATGAAGGAAGATCTTCAGTGCCTTCCTGCAGGTCTTGTTTTTGGTACATCGCTCATGTTACCAGGTCAATTTCTAGACAGAAACACTTCTATAGAACCAACGTCTACCTTTATACATTAACTTCAAAACAGAATTACTGAACTATCATTCACTCCTACTCGAGTACACCCTAAGGAGATGTATTTTCACAAATCTTTTCAAGACTGCAACTAAGTCTTCATTAGACAAGACACAGTAAAAAAAAAACTGCTAACCGCTAATTACTCAGGATCTTTTAAAGTACTTTCGCTACAACCAAGTTATTTTAACATTCAGACAGACACCGGCCAGTCGACCTTTTCTGTCGACCGTCTGAAGCCGACATATCTTGAGCAAGCTGTCAAACAACCCCATCCGGATCGACAGTAACCCAACATTCCGCAGCAACCAGCATCATCATCGTCAAACCAAAGTCATCGGTTCACTTCACAAGCAGAACCACAGTGTACCAAAAGAGGTAGGAGGTTGCATTGGCCTTCTAAGTATCGCTTCTAAGCGACATATTAAAGTATTTTGTTATAATTACTTTAATCCCGGGGGGTATTGTGACGATCATCATAATCAGACACATACGTACATACTTAGGCAAATTCAAATTCTACAACCAAAAGCATTCATTGGATAGTAAATCAACACTACTGTGGAATGTGGCAATTTTATAATCTCTATATTTTCATGTTGTCGATTTCGTGCACATTTGGGAGAAACGGATCCCAGAAGCTTTTCGTGAGTCTCCCCAAAGCTCGCTTGCTGATTGGTCAATGCCAACTAATCAGATTGTCTGCCCGTGAAGAGTAATTCTTCCCGGGCAGCGCTTTCGGAGCCGATGATCACCTATATAAGCAAAGAAAATTCTTAGTAAACCAGTGAGATCTCAGCTGCCACAGAAATCCACGACAGTTGAAACCATGCGCCAATCTTCTCACTCAAACCACCACTCACATGCTGAATATTCCCTATACTCACATAATATTTTTTTCTTGCACAGTAAAACTTTTGAAAACATTTATTACCAGAAACTGTTACAACCTTATTTCTTTCAGTGAACTTTGGAACAATTGATATTTAAAGAGAGACAACTCTTGGTTTACTCAATACATGCTTTTCTTTCACATCCTTGTTTGTACATCTTGTTAAATACAAATTTTATGTGTAATGATGTCTTTGGCTTATCCTCTTTTTCTTCACGTCAGTTTGGTTTCCTAATCTAAGTTAAATAAATGTGGTGAAGGCCGCCACAGATATAAGCAGTTATGCATAGGTAGAAAGTTAGATATATGCATTGGGAGATACATAGATGTTAAACATTTGCTGGATCATAAATTTTCACTACACCCATTTCGCGGTTAATATGCCTTCAATGTCGAACTTGTGCAGACAGACAGTCGGGTTGATTTATTCTGGACATTCGCCCAACGCTTAAAATGTGCATATTACAAAGGCAATGAATACTATAAACTTTTCGATAATCCAAATTGCTGCGGAGTCAATAATTTTAAATCTCACTGCCATGTCTTAGTAAAAGAACGCGTCTCTGTAGAATATGTTAAATCTTCTTTTTATTTTTTTATTTTTTTTACTAAATTGTTTCTATTTATAGTAGAATGTACCCGTTTAATTGATAACGATTATTGCATTTGAACCGTGTATATATTTCCATTCTTAGTGCTTGGATTAGCGATGCTTTCATCTCTGAATCATTCATGTAAATCGTTTCAGAGACAGATAATTCTAAAGCGTTGTTCCCTGAACTGTAATGTTTTTCAGTAAAACCATTAGAATCTGGAAATACTAGTCTTTGAAAATGAATTCCGAAAGATGTGGTTGCGAATGTTTTTGTTCTAATTTCTTACAAAATAAGAGTCGACAGGTTCTGTCGTCTTACAGCGAGGGCATCTCTGAATTTCTTTTGACTCAGATCTCCATATGTCAGTAACATCATGAAGTAATCTTCTGCTTTTTTCCAAATATTCATTGATTTTCACAATTTTTGTTGCTCAACTTTCTCTTTTCCTTTTTTGGCCTCAGTGCCAAAAGATTTTTCCACTTTACATTTTGGTGATTTTTATATTCATTTTTTTCTACTTTCTTTTTCTATTTTATGTTTTAAAGGTTATTGACCTTCTTTTGTTCTACGCTGGTTTCATCATCTTATTTCTTAGTACATTTTTCCATTCTTTTTTCTCTTATTAATAAGCTTGAATGGTATTCTTTAATTCATTCATTTCTTACACAAACTTGCTTGTTTTTTTAGATTTATCTTCTTTTAGCTTTATTGGTTTTTATTTCTCAACATCTCTTCCTTTCTTTATTTATTTCGAGTAACATATTTAGTTTCCAAGCGGCATTGTTACTCCATCTTTTATTCTGACGATTTTACTGTTAAATAATATTTTCAAATATTTTTCTTTTTACTTTATGATATAGTTTACCTTATGTTGAAAAGATCTTTGGCTAAAATCAGACATTAAATTCCTCAAATATTTATCAGAAAATGAGAAACCGGTTCTATAATATTTATATCTAATATGTTATAACAAGCCTCCTTAAAAATACAAGCTGATATTTACATGCGTGTCATGAAAAGACGACTTCACTAAATAACGCAGTCATATTTACGATTGCAACTATCTATCGATTTATTTATCAATTACAATTGTAATGTAGAACGATTAAGTTTTTACATTATGTAGGCGATCATAATTCTCCACGGATTTCTTTATTCTCTATGAGTTACAAGACATTCTGGAGAAATATAATGGAATGGATTCTACGTTCTATTTTTTAATGTTTGAAATTCAGAGTTTTCTTTTCTCTCAAACTGGTTCAATCCCACGTCTAAAGAACCCATTCTAACGTCTTATTTTTATCAAAGCTTATAGAAAGAGAATTGAATATGGGCATTTTCTAAGATTGGCTGCAACCGACATTCGGTGAATCCGTTTTTAACCTCCTTCATTATCCAAAGCTTGGCAAGAAGAGGTTAAATCCTGCCTTTCTTAAGAGCATTAGAAATTAAATACGACTGACTAGGCCGGAATATGAACTCGCCGATTCATCATTTTCCGCGCTGATACCCGTTATATGTTCACACCCTGACAATACGTAGATAGATTTATTCATATGTTGGCTGGGTGAGTTTGTTTAGCGCCATATCAACTTCTACGGGTCATTTATTTTCAAAATCTAAATATTTCTAGCTTAATTTCATCGCTTCAACTAAACGTATTTTGAATGCAATTGTATGCCTTCAACCAGAGATAAAATGTATTGTTAGCCATTTTTCTTTAAAATAGTTGGTAATACTATAGTTAGTGTTTGTCAAGTTTGTATGAAAAATGAATTGATGTTATTTATACTCTAAAAATGTATTTTTATACTTTACTTGTGTTTTATTTTCGTTTTGGAGTTCACTACTTGCCCATAGCTGAGGCCTTAACTGGAGTTACAATACCGACTCAAGGTGGACCTGTAAATACAACAAGGAAGAGATGGTTTCACGATCCAGTAAACCTCATATCTCTCGATCAGATATCTTGCTGCCATAAGGACTTTTTCGTGATACCCAGGACTAATATAATTGTATAAAACTTGTGAAAACTTTTATGAGGATAGGATGCATAGGTAGGAAAATTGAGAATTTTAGATACATTGAAAGGCATGAAAAGTGTACATCGAAGTCAACACTAAGAGGCGACAGGCTGTTTCAGGCTAGACACAATAATCAGATCACGTGTCCTAACGATTGTGTCTAGCATGAAACAGTCTGTCACCTCTGGGTGCTGATTCGATATTCATTTCATATGTACATACGCACTATATCTGATATTGATACACCTTATATATATATATATATATATATATATATATATATATATATATATATATATATATATATAGAGAGAGAGAGAGAGAGAGAGAGAAAGAGAAAGAGAGAGAAAGAGACGGAGAGGTTGCGTTGGGTAAATTGTCGATATTTAATATTTTTATAACGCGCATCCGTCTTGTTTGTTTTCGATTTTGTCAACTGCTAAGTATCGTAGGGTCATTTGGGCATCGTCTGTGTGAAAAAGAGCAACATGACGGAGATCAATCCGCCAGAGATTTGGAAAGTGTTCTGCGTGGTATTTGCGCCTGTAGCTCCAATATGAACATTTCAGTGTGTTTGGCTGTCAATCTGGGCACAGTGCAGATCATTCGGACATTGATGGGTGGATCTAAATGCTAATGCAACAACTCTGTTCGTTTTGATAAGAAAAGAACTACAGGATTGTTGCTGAGGGCCTCAGATTCAACACGGAGACCTACATCGAGTGCCTTGAAGAGGCAGTGCTGCCCTGGGTCAAGAGGATATTATCCAATATCCGGTAAACAGGCCAAACACGCAGGAAAACACAATCATGTCTTCCAGACAATTTCTGCGGGCACATCTAGACACCTAACTCACCAGACTACAACCCCGTTGATTATTAAATGTGGAGTGCAGTTGAGCAAAAGAACAAGAAACCTCCTTGTAACACCTAACATAAACTGAAGGCAAGCATTATGGATGCATTCACCAGCTTATACAAGGAGAGATAGAGTAGATTTCGAAGTCGTCTGGGGGCCGGGGTTGAAGCCAATTGTTATTTTGTTAAAGAAATTTAATCTTTAGTATTTCAAGATATTTTTCAATAATTTTGGTAAATATATCTGTTAAAATGAGATGTGACAATTAGTTTTATTTTAGTGTAATTTAGCCGACAATTTATTAATCGCAGCCTATATATATACATATATATATATACACATAAACACACAAACACACACACACACATATATATATATATATATATATATATATATATATATATATATATATATACATATATATATATATATAGAGAGAGAGAGAGAGAGAGAGAGAAAGATAGAAGGAGAGAGAGAGATAGATATAACTTGAAGACAAAAATGCAAAAGAAAAAAAGAAGATAAAAGGAGGCGGCCAGAGAAACAGATAAAGGAACATCTATGAAGGAATATAACACCAGTTAACATACACAGCATTCATTATTCTAGAAATCTTCAGTATGAAATTGACCTAGAACTGAGCGGGAATCCTATATATATATATATATATATATATATATATATGGTTTCCGCTCCGTTCAATTCATAGTGGATATATATATATATATATATATATATATATATATATATATATATATATATATATATATCCTATTGTCTTTGGTGGTAGAATTCCGTCAGGTTATATACATACATATATATATATATATTAAAAGACATTTTTATGTTTAACGTTCTTTTTATAGATACAGGTATTTAAGTAAATGCTTTGTTTATAATAAACAGTATTAAATAACATTTATTATAAACAGAGTATTTACTTAAATACTTGTATCTATAAAAAAAACGTTAAACATTAAATTGTCTGACTTTTGTCCATCTCTTAATATATATATATATATATATATATATATATATATATATATATATTACGAAATGGACAAATTTCAACAATTATTTTAATATATTTCTTTGTCATACTTTATTTATATAGATATAATTATTTAATTAAAGATTCTGTTTATAATAAACAATATTATCAAGATATGAGGACCTAAATATTTATTATAAACAGAGCATTTACTTTTACTATATTTGTTTATATAAACAACGTATGACAATAAAATATATAATATATATATATATATATATATATATATATATATATATATATATATATATATATATATATATATATATATATATATATATCTTGAGAGAGATATAGGTAGATGTACGGAGAGAATGGTATAAGTTATAGAGTAATTTGTAGAAAGCATCGTATATTCATGTCTATATATATTTTTTTCGATGTATTTTTTACGTAAGTGTGTATACGTGCGTGACTGAGAACGAGTTGCCTGGAAATGAAGTTACGGATTGTAAGTAAGAGAGAAAATCGTATGTCATGTCTGATTAGCCGTCAAATCAACAGTCGTCATCATCCTGTACTTATCTTACTGCCGCTTCACCAAATCCGGCGGACTTCCAAGGAAATCTAGTCGTTTTCTGTTATCTCTGCTGGAATTAGACAAGTTTGCCGCTCTTTAAAGAAGATTACAAAGAAACATTAAAAAAAACAACCTTCTGTCCACTTAAACGTTTGCTCACTATAAAAGAATCTATCAAGTGTATCTCTTTTTCCCTCTCAGTTTCGTCCCGTCTTCCTCTTTATTTTCTTCATGTCTGTTGTCCGCTTGCAACGAAGAACTACAAATCAATTATTCCGTCAAGCCAAAAAGTAAATAAGAGAAACACAACTCACAAAAAAAACGGAAAAGAATAGAAAAAAAATGGAGATGAAGACTTAAAGAAGGTAAAGAAAAACGGATGTCCCTTGGGTTATTATAAACTTGGTGCACTGTGAACACACTCATTTAATGTTTGCTTCATTAAGTTTGCCAAAAAAGTGTGAAACCAGGAAAAATATCAAATAGAAAGAGATTAATGAAAAGTGAAAATATAAAAAAAAATGTCACAAGAATCGCTGTAAGAGATTTCACAGAGGGTTGCAAAAACTAATTAGATTTTATGAACTTGCAATTCGATTAAAGCAAATTCAATTTTCCCTTCTAATACACATATTATTATTATTATTATCATTATTATTATTATTACTGTTGATATCATTATCATTGCTACTGTTGTTACTCAACGAAAAAAAAGAGGACAAAGAGACACATGTCGAATTAAATTAAAAAAAAACGAGCAATAAGAATATTTCCTTGTATTTCTTTCTTTATTATATTTCTGTAACTTTTTCTTCCGCTGCTATTAATTCAATAAAGAAAACAAAAAAGAAAACAAAAAGAAAAAAAAAATTATCTGGCACCTTCGGAAAAATGTTCAAGATTTGAGCGTTTGAAATTAAAATAAACAAACAAGAAACATGAATGACATGGTTTATATCGTTGAAGGTTTTTCCAGTCACTAGTCCACAGGTAATAGAATGCGTATAGAATTGGTTAGAATATAAACCAGTAACGAATATGATTTGATCATTCAGAGAATCGTTAAAGATAGAAATCAAAGCTGTTCTGGAGAATATTCGAGTTAGACAATTGGGAACTTGAAAATTAAAACTAATTACACGATGCTGAAAAAATTAATCATATCATAGTATGTTATATAGTAAAATTAGCAGCATATTTGTAACGATTCCAAAAAATAGTGAAAAAGGATATATGATTTGTTTTAACATTGCTTCAATTCTTAGAAGATGCGCGTGTTTAAAACATAGTCCATTTTTTTTTTAAAACAGTGTCTGTATGTATTACGTCTGTCGGTGTGCGCTTTCGAGAAAATGTAATAAAGAAAATTTACTCTCGGCTTGGAATCTGTTTCCTTCTTTTAGGAGAAACCAACGTCTGATCTGATGCGCTTTAGACCCCTTGGTTCTGCTGGAGATCCCATTTTCTTTGTTGCGCCCTTTTCAGCGCGCTGGCAGGTAGTTTGATTGATTTGTTTCTCACAGTTTATCAACCCTTTGTATGTTATTGTTGTGTACGATACACCTAATTTACATAAGTGGAGTACCGACCATATAAATATGGGTTGGTACCGGAAGACGGGAGATAGTAGGATAGTAAGAAGAGATCGAATCCAGAGACTCTGCCCGACTGCGATTAGTCAACCCATTATGCAGGAACAGTCTTCCCAAGAATATACCAAAACTAACTGTAAATATTGTGTACCTTTTCCTTGTTTCAATACATTTTGTTAACGTACATTTTGTGTTGTATTATTATTATTCCATGCTTATCCAAGTTTCAACAGTTATTTAAAGGCAGGAAATGTTTTCTTTATATTGCAAACTTTTTTCGTAATAATTAATGGTTTAGTGATAGAAGTCATATTAATTAACCCGTATCTGGGAGAAGGCAAGTTGGATTCATACATTTCCCAAGACTATTTGCGTATTGGTGAATATAAAGAAGCCGATTGGAATTAGATCTCTGATCTCAAATACCGATTCGTTATCCGTCACACCACTCTTCATATCCAAGTTCTTGTAGTCCTGGGTATGAGAATAAACTACATCTGGCAGCAAGTAGATTGGAGGTTCCGAAGAGCGTTGAACCATCTCTTGATTACTGTTATTTCCAGGTCCACTCTGAACTGGGGTGGTAGCACCTGTTAGGGTCCCAGCTATGGGCAAATAGTGACTCCGAATTAAAGACCAAATTACTATGCAAGTATAAAATGACACTTTTATGAGAAAATATTAGAAATACTTTTTGTATAAAAAAGTTACAAAAAATACCTATTTATAGTAAAATTACTAACAATACATTTTAAAGCAAGATGACCATTAATAGATTTTAACTCTTAGTTGAAGTTATACAATTGTTTTCAAAATATTTAGATTTCGGCATTAAATAACCCGTAGAGATTGATATGCCACTAAACAAAATCAACCAACAGCGCAAGCAATCACCCAACTGGGTACTGTCCAGGGTGGACCTTGCTTAACTTAGCTGATTGTAAAAGAACCAGCGTTTAAACGTGATATGACTGTAAACCCCTGGCAATGAAATGACTTTAATTGCTACAATTGGGTGTCAGGTAGACTAGGATAAGAAAGACTAAAATAAACATCTTCAATAGAAGTCATAGCAATTCTTAGATTGGATGAAACATGAGGCTCTGGAGAACCATGATTAAGTCTGAAACGAAGATTATAAAAATATATCAAATGCTGTATTTTTCTGTCGGAATGTGTTATTCATAAATCGATCAGAAATGGCCTCTTCCGTTTATGAGAATATATACGATGTCCTAAGATAAAATCGAACTTCTTAAAAAAGGAGAGATGGCCTCTCACATAAAAGAAAAATGAAAAATAAAGAAATATTTCCTTTTCAAGTGATCTTGAGAGATGTCTGAATTGTTTTTTGCCACACATTAAAAGCTGAGTAATTAGATTGATCAATCTCTTCAAATTTCTCGACGTAGTTGGTACATTTAAAATTTCCGTCCCAAATTCTGTTACTATAACCAAATCTTACTATCAAAAACGCTGTTAGGACGCGTCTCTTCTGTAGAAGGTAAAGTGATCGTTAAATAAACCGTCTTAACGGAATAGGGTTAAGAGTGAAAGAGAACTACAATAATAAGACATCATTCAAGATCGTTGAACCAAAGGTTTTAAGATAATTCCTATAATCATCATCACACGAGGAACGGTTACAAACAATCTTTAAAATATTTGAATCATTTCGGGCATAGAGAAATGCTTGCAGGCAACTAATTAGAAAAAAATGCTAATTATATGCTTACCGTTGACTTACAAATGGACCGTACGATAAGGTTATTCGTTGGGAGAAAAAATCCACCTTGACAATCCTTACTCCAATAAAACGTTTATTCATATTCAGGAGGTATGTTTGTCACCTGCGGCCTTCATTTAGACTGAGCACATTATAGTATAAAACGTTTCATTATTGATAATTATATAAAAAATAATATTAAATACACATTTTTATAGCACCGGCTATATTTGAAATTTTAAGGGTATTCCTTCTTACACGTTTCAGGCATGTTTCATGTATAGATCCACAATTAAGGTGTTATCATTTAAGCACAAATTCAACGCATTAATAATGTTCTACAATAAATTGGACACAGATATTCATCAGCTGTGTATATGATATACCATGTGTAACAGCAGAATTGTCCAAACCTTGTAACAGCATAATTGTCCATCCCACAAAATATTTCATATCTAACATGACACGAAACTAATTAAGTTTATTTTTCCAGATTTCAGATTATACGTTTAGCCATCTTGACACCATTTTTCATAAGTATCAGTGAAAAAAAACCTTTGATTTTTCAGCTACAAATAAAACAGGTTAAAATCGTTTTGTGTCAGCCCCGCTGTCATCCAAAGTGAGCAATAGTGAGAGAAAAAAGATCATTCACTAATAATGGTACCAACATTCATACCATCAAGAGAACAGTGGATATGTTCAAAAAAGAGGGAACAGTAGAGAGGAAAAGTGTATGAAGAGTTCACAAGCGGAAGAAGGACCATCATTTCAACTTTGTGCTACAGATATCAATTAGAAAAGATCCAACTCAGTCCATAAGACGTTTAGTACGTGAAAGAAGAGTTTCATCTATGATAGTCCAAAGAACAAGGAAAAAAGATATAAAAATGAATTCGTACGTGTAACATATGAGGTACCAGGCCAGAAGGTTAGATTGTTAGAGACGGCGAAGAACATTTTGAATAAGATAGAAAATGATCCTGGAATATATATATATATATATATATATATATATATATATATATATATATATATATATAATATATTTATAACAACCATGCATATAATCCTAGAAGGAGTAAGGAGTTCGATTCTCACTGGGTGTTAAATACATCCAGCCATGTACCAGATTAATCTAGTTATAGTAAGGCTTTTTGGGCGCCCTGACGTAGTGCAACGGTTAGCAAGCTTGACTAGGTAGAACGATTACGACCGAGTAATGAGTTCGATCCACATCAGTTTCTTATTTAAAATAGGCTTTGTCACACATTTAAGATATGCTTAGTAAATAATTACATAATCCTAAAAGAACAGAGTGTCCTGAGAAATATACTGTGCCAAAGGCAGACATTTTACGCCGTTGTTCGTATAAAAACTGATAACTTTTCATAAAGATTAATGAACGCAAATAAATAAGAAAAAAAAAATCAGAAGCTACGAAATCAGGACACTCCGGTAGGTGTTTAATGGTTCTTCTTTTATAGGTCGTGTTCATTTACTCAAGCTCATCAATTATTTTACGCGCCGTTTTCAGTTTGTCCTGTAAGAATCAGATTATCCGACCCGTACTTCCTCATTACGCGCACAAAAATATTCCTACTGACTCTTCTTGATGGTAAGTATAAGTTTTCTTTTTGTTCCCGTTTTATCTAAAATCTCATCGTTGCTCACTCTGTAGAACTACATTTCTGTTGCTCCAAGGTTCTTCTTCATCTTTGAGGAAATTGTCCAGCTTTCACTACCATATAGGAAGACAGATATCACGTAACAGTTCAGTACACTTTTCTTCATTTCGAACATCAATTTTATGACTATTAATACGCTGCATATCATTTGAAATGCCTCTTTGGTCATCCCAATGCATTTTCGGGTCACAGTTTCGCACTTTCCGTCTTCTTTTAGTACATTTCCCAGATATTTAAATTTTTGTACTTGTTTGATTTTAGTATCACCGATTTATAACTTGCATGTGCATTCTTCTGCTAACAACAACACATTTTGTCTCCTTGAAGTTTATATCAACAATGTGTCATCTGCATATTTTATGGCGTTCATTTTTGGCCGCCAATAATGAATCGCGGTAGGACTTCTAATTCTTTCAAAATTTATTTGTTTATAGGTTGAATAAATTCGCTAAGAATACAAACCCTTGTTTTACATCACTTTTCGCATATCCCCTGAACACATTTCCTATCCATATACAGACAGGTTGCTGCCTGTATAGGTTCGTGATTATATATATATTTACTTATCCAAATTATTACATTCGTCGCCATGATTGATTATATAAACATGCATTATCTTAGAGGAGAAAAAAGTATTTTTTGATATAACGTTCAGCGTTTTTTCAAAACTTTAGGTAATTTCCGCATTTTCATAATAAACTGCTGCTAGTATTTTTCTTCTTCCTCCAAAACTTCAACTGTTAAAATATACTCAGTTTTCTAGAAAACTCTCTGGATATCCTTTCCTCGGGACTAGTGTGCATTTATTTTGAATGGACATTTTCCTCGGTTAACGAGTACATTGACTGAGCTTTGTTTTCATGATTGAACTGGTGGAAACAAGATTTATCTTCAGTTATATTTCGCCTCAGAAAGATTTCAGTGTTTTATTTGAGCTTGTTTAAATATTCCGTTTAAAGCCTTGTTCTTCTTTTTTTTAATATGGAGGCAACAGATTTGCTAACAGATGAGCAGAAGTTTTGGAGATTGCCCAGCTTTCACTACCATATAGAAGGACAGATATCACGTAACAGTTCAGTACACTTTTCTTCGTTTCGAACATAGATTTTATGTTCCTTAATACGCTGCATATCATTTGAAATGATTCTTTGGTCATCCCAATGCATCTTCGGTCGCAGTTTCGCACTTTCCGTCTTCTTTTAGAACATTTCTCAGATATTTAAGTTTTGTACTTGTTTGATTTTAGTATCTCCGATTTATAACTTGCATGTGCATTCTTCTGCTAATAATTTATTCTGTCTTCTTGTAGTTTATATTTAGTCCTTTCTTCTCGCTTTTACTTTTTTACTTCAGCTGGTTTAAATCTTCCGTTTAAAGCTTTGTTCCTGGTTGTTGTTTTTTTAAATACGGAGGCAACAATTTTTCTAACAGATGAGCAGAATATTTGCACAACTTGAAATTTGCAGAGACATCTGTGTATGCCAAACCAACTGAAATGACTGAGGAGTCAGTTATTTTCTTCTGCAGTTAATGGCCATTCGACCGCAATTAAATTTTTAAAAGCATCATTTTTTTTTTAAATTACAAATTGTTGTTGATGCTCCGCCCATCCGTTCGTGATTTTCAACGCTGCCTCTTCCTTTTTTGTGTCAAGTTATCTATTAATACATTGCTGATGTTTTATTCCGGGAAATAACTCCATAAACATTTCATGGAGCGCCATTATTTCCCTGTGTATTTCAATTGGAATTTAGGAAAAATTTCATGTGTGGCATTGACAGAATATTGACAAATATTCTTACTGCACTACAGACAGAATCCTAAACACTAGTCTAACAGATATTCGTCTAAGGAACACCGATCTAAGGAGCACTAGTTTAAGGAATATTGGTCTAAGGAATATGAGTCTAAGGACAACTCGTCTAAAGAATATACGTCTAAGAAATATTCGTCTAGAGAATTATGGTCTGATGTGGGTTGTTACTAACCTGAAAACAGTTACTTAATCAAAAAAGTCCCTTACTGTATATCTTCACCATATACTTTAATCACTATGTGTTTTTATCAATTGCTATAACCATATGTTTAAAGTCAACATATGTCATCAGTATTTAATGTTGCTATAAGTGTCTTAAATATTATTAAACTCACAATATTAATATACAAACTATGAATGGAATAAATGCTTATAAACCGTATGTATCATCAGTAAATAGTGTTGATATAAGTGCACAAAATGTTATTCTGTAATATAGTGAATATCAATAAAATTGAGTATTTTGCACATGAATAAAGTGTTAATTTGTTAAAACATTATTATATACCAATAGTCCTTAGACAGGTATTCCATAGACAGTTTTTCCTTTAGACAAATATTGTTGACACGAATGTCCCTAAATCCCTTTTTTTTTAAGGCAGAGTAAACTTTCATCTGTTACCTCGGAGATAATGTTGGTTCAATGCAATTTAAAACATATAATTAAAGTTTAATTTACCGCAAACAAATATAATAACGTTTGTACGGATATCTGCGAATATTATTTTTCAACGAATTTTTTGAATATCTTTTTGTATAAATAGAAAAATA
>CAHIKZ030002833.1:1385000-1405000 GCA_903632075.3 Acanthosepion pharaonis
AAATTTCAAGGTGTCAAGTCAGTTGAATGTGGTGGCCATTTCAATAGCACATTATCATTAACACTGGAACCCCTATCTCTCTTCCTGGTAGGTCACAATTGAGCTAAGTACACACAGTTAACTTAAGCGCTTTTGCTCCCAGATCTATCTTGATCCACGGTTGTAGCTGCCGTTAGGGTCTCAGCTATGTGCAAATAGTGAGAGACTATAAAATGATGTCAATTTTTGGGAGACACTGTATATTAATATATATTACTAAAAAAATATACGTTGTGTATTTCACGAAAGAGAAAAATGTTTCAACACTTTAGGCTAATATATTAGGGAATTTAATGAAAACAGATATCTTTTGAGTATGTCACGGAAATATTTAACCGAGTTCTAATGAAAATAATTTTGCATTTTAATGAAAACTGTCTATATTTTTTTTATGGAAAAATGTGTACGTGTGTTTTACGGAAGGGACTTTTGTGCATTTTAACAAACTAATTGGTCAAAAGATGTTTACAAAATGTGCACCAGCGATTTCTCGCTTAAAGATATTCCACAAGTCGTTAAACCAGTTGGGCCAGATTATATTCAAGATATTCCTTAAGAATAATCAATGCTCTAATTTATTGCTATATTATTATAGAGTCTGTATTGATGTATGACTTCGGCTAAAGAAAACAAAAACAGAACCACACTTCCCTAACCAACTTTCAGAAAAATATTTAATTTAAATAAATTCTGAGTGACAATGAAAAGTAGATATTCTGCAACACAAAACTTCAAACAGTTGGCATTAAAATAGAACATTACTAACTCAAAATGTTGGTATTCTTCTAAAGTACGTGATGTTGCACACATCTACCATGGAAAGTTCCCGGACAAACTATATTCCTTAGCTCCACGAGGTTAAACGTACACTGCTAGCATCCAGCATACCACTTACATAGTAAATCACGTATACCCAACTCCCGTGTTTTAACGGTGAGAAATAAGTTCCATTCAAAGAGCTTCATCTCGTGAACCACTGCCGATGGAACAGACCCCAAGGGGCTGTTTCCTCGATCACTACAATCTTAACCTGTTCAAGACAAAAGTTAAACATTATCTTCTCCTATCCATATAAACTACCCCTTAACGTAACGCTCTACCTTGAATGGCCTCGGGCCTTATACAGGGAAACCTTTCTGTAAAAATGATAGAATTCGAAAGAAAATTTAAATTTTATGGATACTAGATTATAGATTTAAACATATATTACATAGGATGACCGATTGAAAGAAGCAATCAACGGACATACCGAGAATTCGTCGGCATAAAATATGTTATATGCAATTTGAATATTACGAGAGAGATAATTACTTAGTTCCCTTTCATTTAATGCGAAGGGTCTGTTCAGGACGTGGGCGTTTATAGTTCTCTACAACTTCCTCTATTTCGTTAATCTAAGTCATTTTTGCACTTTAATATAATTCTTTGTTACCATTCTGACATGAATTTACACATGTTCGATAAGAACATTACTCGCTAATACTCTTGCTTTCAATCTGCTTTAAATTCTCCGCGCTTCATCTCTTCATAATTCGAGGAAGAAAACTTGACTTTTCTTTTTCTGGTTGTGTATATAAAATTTCATTGTTCGTACAGTAAGATCAGACCACAAATGGAGCATTGATACCATATCTATGCTGGAGAATTTTCCATCCTACAACCACTTTCCCAGAGACGAAACATCGTCATCCTCTCGCTACACCATCGCTATTCCCATGGCGCGTGTTCTGAGACGATATACATTTCTTGGTTCCGCCAGCAGCGACCATTGCATCTGGGGCCCACCATGACACGTACACAAGGATGAATCATCCTCATTCACTTCATATTCCATTTATAAGAAGTAAGATTCACTCGGCCAGCTTCTTCCTCAAAACTGCTGTTTTGTAGAAAATACTTATGACAGCGTATTCGCTTAATCATTACAATCTTAACCATTTTATATCTACGATGAACAGAACTTTCGTACTTTTTCTCATACTCATACAACACAATATTCTAACCTTTTGCAATAAGTGGCTCTTGAGCTTTAAAGTTGGTTCTCTCTGTCGCGCCAGAATGTTTTTCTCGGCTGAGTCCATACTTCAGATCAATAAATCAACCATTCGCCCTTGCATGGGATACTGCTGCCTGTCATATATGGTCTAGAGCTCCCGCTGCTCGTCTCAAGGTCCCCGACAAAATCCAGTGACGGATCTACAATGTGATTGGTCCTGGTCTGGTATCGCGTCTGCAATCACTTTCTCAAAGACGTACCGTCGCTTCCCTCTGTCTTTTCTACAAATACTTTCATGGTAAGTGCTCCGACCAGCTACTTCCGCTGGTTCCCAAACTGCATATATTTAAGCGTGATGCTAGGTTGCTATCTCAGTGCCACCCAACCACTGACGAAATTGTTAACTTAGCAGTCGTTTCTTCTACTCCAATAGCTTCATCTCTCGCACTTCCCGCCTGTGGAACTCACTTCTTTTTACTAGATTCCCTGATAACCATCATCTTCAGTTATTCCAATGCGATGTCAATCGACATCTTCAGATAGCTTGATCTAATTCCACGTCCGTCATTTCTTCTATCACACCTCTTTCCTCTTGCTCCCACTCTCTGTAAACCCTTGCGTGATAGTGACACTCCCGCCCTGCTTAGCTTGAAAAGCATAAAAAAAAATATCGCTATTTTCCATATGAATGCTTACATGATCTTACCTTGTGTTCTTTATATTTGACGATGTCATGTTAAGACATATTCTTCAGTGAAGAGATTGACTAATATCAAACAGGATAAATATGGCATCGCAGTTAAACACACGTTTCATTGTTTCTAGCTATATTTTCCAATGTCTCAATGTCTGTCATATTTTCGGAAAATCATCGCTCCCTATTTCTTCGAAATTCTGTGTCCTGTTTTCATTGTTTCTAGCTATATTTTCCAAAGTCTGTCATATTTTCTGAAAATCATCGTTCCCTATTTCTTCGAATTTCTGTGCCCTGTTTTCTTTCTTCCGTTACTACACCGTTTATCAAATTACTCTTGACTTTCCTATTACTTAACTCACAATTAACTCATACCCATGTATTTCGTCTACTTACAGGTAATATGTGTTTATTCTTGTTTTACTTCATTGTGTAAATTTTCTTTCAATCTTCCCTCCGAGTCTGCAATCAACATAGAGTCATCCACGTATCTTAAGTGGTTATGATGATGTCATCCGATAATAAACCTTGTTAGGTTTTCAATTCTTTTCATTCGGTGGAGAGTTTAAATAAATCCGATGAGAACACGCGTCTTCCTCTGAATGGCCTTTAGGCTTTTTGGGGGCTATATACTGAGCTTGCCTCTATCTTCATTCTTTTCTCAGTAGAGAAGATATTTCTCGTGTAATCCAAGCATTTCTAGTATTTTAAGTATGCCTTTGTGTAAATGTTGTACATGTTGATTGGATTTGCCTTTTACTATTTTTCTGGTCTTTAAAGAATTCATCATTGAAAAGAAAATTTCTAAAATATGGCAAGATCACATAGAAATATTTTCTTTTTTGTTTGAATGCAAAATCTCTTCAAGACTTAAGAAATCCTGTCTCTTCCAAAATTTCTTTTCTTTATTAGCTGAACTGTCTTGGCTTCTTGAAAAACTCCTGGAAGAGACCAGTTTCTGTTTACCCTTAATTCTTTATTGTTTCGAAATGAAATATCGTAGTATTTCTAAATTTGTTTCTAACTACGGCTAGAGAGATCGATCTTATCTGCAATGTGGCGTATAGATGAGCAAAGAACTGATGAATTACTTCTTTTCTAAAGTCAGTACACGCAAAAGACTAACTCGGAATTTCACCTTTGCCCTCTAGTCATATGTATGACGATAAACTCTAACCGGCAGCAAAGTCTCTGATCGGGAGAATGGATGTGTTGAGCGGCTTGAAATCACATCTTAAGTGCTGTTGTTCCCAGGTCTAACCTGACTCGACGTTATGGCACCTTTTAGAGTCCCACCTACGTGAAAATAATGAACTCCCCCCTACAACAAAAATCAACATGTTATTTTTATAGTAAAAGTACCATCAACACATCAACATACGGATAAATACAACAGTAAAACAACCACTTTCTATATAAACTTTTCCAACGATATATTTTTGTCGTGACATTACCAATAATAAATTTTATGATCTACAAACTATCCTAAAATTATAGAATTATGTTCAAAATATTTATATTTCGGCATTAAATAGTCTATACAGATCGATATGCCGCTAAACAAAATCAAGAAATCAATCTTTGCTCTCTAATTCCATTGTCCGTCTTTACAGGCATTTTCCAATTTTACATGCGGCACTCTATCGTAATTGTTCTAGTGAGACAAGCATGGTAAATATTACACCGCTTCAAGTTGCACAATATTATAGCGATTTTCTGAGCGTAGCTTAGATGGGGAACAAAAGCCGTAAGTAGGGGCACCCAGTGAGGATCGAACTCACTACTCAGTCGTAATTGAGACTAGGTTGCTAGCCATTACACCGCCTCGAGCTGTCCTTTGCCGTCCTTATAACCATAAGTATAATTTCGCCTTCTGAATTTTAAGAAGTTAGCTATATCAAATTTCCTGAGAGATGACAGCTATATCTGAGAAAGCATTAGAGATATAGAAGATTTAAAACAGTCTTTAAGTTATGACAAATACTAGATCGAAATTAGCTATGTGTAATAGTCATTTATATGAGAACATTTAAGATAAGTTCAATTAGGCATGAGAAATGATAAAAAAACTATATAAATACAATGGTTGGAGATATAAAGTATTTCGTGACTTAACTAACACGATCTATTATATAATCTGCACAATTACAATAGCGGGAAAATATCAAGGCCATTGAAAGAATTTTCTTAATGTCTCAAATAGAAGCCTCTTTTGTAAAATGAAAACGGAAAGAAAATAACATTGAAACAAAACAACAACACGGCATTTAAAACGGCGTGGTAAAAAAAATGATCTATCAGTAAACATACAGATTCAATACACTGTCAATATTTTAAATAATTATTTTCTTTTATTTTAAACTTTTTATTGTATTCTTATATTTTATTTGCTTTTACAGGAGTCTGAAATGTAGTACTGGCGTGTCGAGTTCAAATTGTTTCCTATGCCGTTGTAGTATCTTGATACAAATTCTCTTTGTAAGATATAATATATATTTCAAAGATAGTAAATGCTTTGCATAACTTTAAATTCTTTCCAAGTGATTTCGATATAAATGTTTTACACTGAGATTTCTTGTGCTGTCACAGTTGACGTGTATAATATAAAGATGATCCGAAATTCTTCTCGCAACTACATTATTTTATATTTCAGGTGCCTGACATGAACGTCTACACAAAAATGATGGTATTCATATAGACCTTCTCGATGTGTGACAGCATCTATGAAAATGAATAAAATGAATCCAGCACATGGGATTTGTATTAGTGTATTATCTGTTCTTCTATGAATCTCATTACTTTTTGATAGGAGATGACAAGACTTTCGGACAATCCTGCACTTTGCCGGGAATGGCTGTTTGATTTGCTTTCTACAGTCTCATTTTTTCTTTGCATTTCTTGTTAGGCTTGTTCATTATTTGATCCATATAACTGTAACTAATTTTTATTGTGTTATTATTAAATATTTTATTTAACTCATGTAATTTATGAATATATCTGTCTGTCAGCAATATTATTGGTCCTGATCTCCGCTTCAGTCACTTTCCCGCAATCATAAGGTTGCCTGCTTTTGCCATTTCTATAAATATTTTCATAGTAATTGTTCGGCTGATCTCTTTTCTATCGTACTTAGACTTAATTAATGTAAGCTGGGCACTAGACTGGCAACGTGGTCTAATCAACTTAGAGTTGAGTTGGTTAGATGTAACCGGAAGTTCTATGCTACTATTTTCTTTTCTCGAACTCGCGAAAGTCTCTTCCGGTTCCATGCTTTCCAACCATGTTTAGTCTTCAAAAATGTAAATATAAATAAGTTATTATGTACTGCAGGAAATGAATAAGCTTTACAGCGAGAGACATAATATTGCTGGACAATAATCAAGTCCATCAGTTAGGACTTTTCCAAATGACATCACTATCCATTCTGGATCCTACATGGACATATTTTTAAAATTTGGCTGAAGATTGGTTCTAGCTATGCCACACCTAACCATGAATGATGTGATTACGCAAGATGTCAATGCCTGGCGTCATGTCAAGTTAAATACTCTCATAGCGTATGTGTAGACAAAATTATTTCATCGACCATACTGTTCTCTCCTAATACATTCAAACTTCTAACTCTTTAGGCCAATGAAAGCGAAACATGATTCTCTATTTAGAAAAAGGCGATAAATGCAACTCACGTGACTGAGAAAATATCTAGGAAGCTTCCTCGAATAGGTTTCTACGCTGTCATCGGAATGCAGATGACAACGATTGTGAAAATAGGAGACAATATGAATAATTAGATTTGTAAGTCTGAATCATTTTCTGTTAGTTTCGATACTTTTTGAGTTATTTTATTACTACGTGTTTTAAATACTTTCAGGGTACTTGATCGGATGAACTTTTAGCTATGGTACCTAGACTTTAAGAATTTAAGCACAGTACTGGTTTAGCAACACGTTCCCATCAATTTATAGTTTAAATTGGCTAGATGTAAATGTAAATTCCTTGCTAATAGTTACCTTTCTCGCACTTCTCACTGATAGAACTCTCTTCTGGCTTCTTGCTTTCCAGTCAAGTTATTAAATTATTAATTCAAATACAATGCCAATCGTTATCTACCAAGATGACAGTTCTTCTATTGTTCTCCCTCCCCAGTAATGCTTTTGTTTTCTAATTCTTTCACACCAAGTAACCCCTTGTATCTCAGTGGCTTTACTGCCTTGCTTGGGGCGATTTCTATATAAGAATAAATAAAAAATAAAACAAGGACGGGCATTACTTTTTCTTCAAGATTTGTATAATCTTGATTCTAATGTATTTACTACAAGGTAGGCTGTGACAAGCAACGATTCTCATAAAATACATCGAATCGTTGTAGCATATCAGAAATACTTTTTTATATATATATATATATATATATATATATATATATATATATATATATAGGAAAGTTGGAAGAGAAAAGAAAAACGTTAACACCTAACACGCCCATGAAACCAGATTTTAGAAAAGAAGTAAGAAAAACCTGAAAAAAAATACTTGTCTTTTCACAGAAAGAAAACTAAGCATAGATTTATGGGAACAGTGATTCGACATTAATCAGAGAACCATCTTATATATACATACATACATATTCTTTTGTGTGTATATATATTTATATATATATATATATAAAGTGAGAGAGTGTGTGTGCAGTCAGTCTATTTTACGCCAATGTATTCTTTTCTGCGTATATCTTTATGGACTTTCACTGATACTCTGGAGTAATGTTACAGGCGCATGCGCCGAGCGCCTACTTTCGGTTCATCCCCTCTCGTGCCATTATGAGTTATATAAGGAAATATCTTTTAATAGAGGAACACAAATCGTCGAATTTTAGCTGTCGTTCGATATCTTCTATTCTCGAAGCTGCTAATAATGCCGAGGAGCTCCTCTGCTTGTTATCGAATTATTAACGCATTTCATCCGGTTTCAGATCGCAACATCACCGTCTCCATTCTTCTCCTTCTTCACTTTCCAACTATTTCTTTTCTAAAACTTTGCCATGTAGATCCTCTTTTCGTACAAGATAATATTTTCTGAAGTTCACTTTTAGTCTAACCAAGAAGTCTTTCATTTTTGTATTTTTTCTTATTCTATTTTTGATACTTTCATCAAATGGTTTTATCTTTCTTCTTTATTATTTGCATCTTTATTCTATTCTCAATGTTACTCTTGCCATCTTTATTTTTTTCTTTGTCTTCATTTAGTATTCGTCTACCAAGTTACCCTTATATTTACTTCTCCTTGTCTTCTTTATTCGCTGTTGTTTCTAGTGTTTAATATGGTATTTGCATGCAAATTTGGCAGATTTTATGTTACAATAATTCTTTCGTCATACTATCATATAATACGCGAAATATTATTATTATTATTATTATTATTATTATTATTATTATTATTATTATTCGGGCACGAATACTACTACTGCTACTATTGGTAATTTTTCTTCTTCATAACATCGCTTTGTTGTTCTGATTTTTGTGTTACAGTAGCAGTAGTAGTAGTTGTTGTTGTTGTGGTTTTTTCTTATTCTTTCTCTTCTTCTACACCTCCCCTTTTTTCTTCATCACCATCATCATCACCATCATCAACTTCTTCGTCTTCTACTTTATAACATACCGTTGTTGTTTTTGTTATTATAATAGTTATTGTTGGTGTTGTGGTGGTTATTGTTGTTCTTGTTCTTCTTATTATTATTGTTCTTCTAAACCTGCCCTTTTTCATCATCATCATCATCATCATCATCTTCTTCTTCTTCTTCTTCTTCTTCTTCTTCTTCTTCTTCTTCTTCTTCTTCTGTTGTTACTGCGTTTCCTTATTTGTTAGTTTCCTTCTTTTTCATGATTAAATATTTGCTAATGGTCCCAAACAGGGAAAAAATCCATTTTTTGCTTATATCATGACAGACTCGAACTTTATTGTTATTTTGTAACAGTAACATAGCCCAAATCGTGTCCATCCCAGAAAAGATTTAATATCTAAAAAAGAAAAAAAAAACAAAAAAAAAACACTAAAGTAATTAAACTTCTTTTAACCAGGTTTTCACATAATATATTTAGCCACCTTGACGTCATTTTTCGTAAGAATAACTGAAAAAAACATTTGAGGTATTCACCTAAAAAGGGAACAGCTTAAAAACGTTTTATGTCAGCCCAACCGTCTTTCCAAATGAGCAATGGTGAGAGTAAAATATCATTCAAGCCTTCAGTAATGGAACCAAAATTCATACTCTGGCTTCTATCAAGACTTCCATTCAAGAACCATCAAGACAACAGAGAATAAGTTTAAAAAAGAGAAGAACATATGAGAGGAAAACTGGAACCGGATATCAGAACTGGAAGAGGTTTCATCATTTCAACTTAGTGCTAAAGAGAACAATTATAAGAATCCAACTCAATCCATGAGACGCTTGACGCGTGAGAGTGGATTTTCGGCTACGACTGTCCAAAGATCAGTAAAAATAAAAAAAAATACTTGAAAATGTAATCGTAAATGAAACCTCTGAGGCAACTTGTTGCTCAAGGACTGTGTGTGTTTGTGTGTGATTGTATGTGTGGGTTTTTTTTTTTTTGTCTATGAGTTAATATTAAATTCAGTATTAATCGATGTTTAAATCTGCTTCGAAAACCTACAAAATATTTAACATCCCAGTCATCCCAGACTCATTGGCAATACTGATAGTTTCATGATGTAAATCGATATTCAGATGACCATTAATTATTTTGTCAGCACCGACTACAATCACTAGTCCGTCTATCCTCAAGGTGGCGACGGTAATATTCACAGTCGGCATATGAACATTTCAAAATAAATTTTCATTCAGGAGCTAATTCACTCAGAAATTACTTACGCTTGTTTCTATATATGCTATTCAGATCGGAACCTTATTAAATGTGCCATAACTTTCGCACAATATTAAAATTCTCATTCAAACAATTCTAGGAATTGCTTCACGCGTTTTGCTTTTTTATGTTTAAACATAAGAATACATATTTTAATATATCTGTATAATAACATATATATTTCGTAAGTGTTTTACAGTTGGCATAATATTTTATGTTGAGCAGTTCCTGTTTCCAGGCAGTTTATGTAGTTGTAAAGCATACCTTATTTGGCAGAACGTTTTTATTTTTTTTTATTTCGTGGCATGACAAAAATATTCACACGTTTAACTTTTACAGTGGCATGTTAAATCACTCATATCCTAAGACACATACACACATGCACAGAGAAACACACACACACACACACACACACACACACACACACACACACACATATATATATATATATATATATATATATATATATATAGAGATAGAGAGAGAGAGAGAGAGAGAAAGAGAGACAAGAGACAGAGAGAGGAAGAAGCAAACGAAAATATAATATAGGAGAAACAAATATATATATATATATATATATATATATATATATATATATATATATTCGTTTCTCTTTGTTTAGTATTCCTTCATACATGTTAATGGTTCTTTCTTTCATTCTCAATCGGGTTATATTTTGTTTGTTTCTTCCAATATATTTTCGTGGATTCTATTTGTTTCTAGGTTTTTGCAAATAACTTTACCCTAAGTAAGGCGACAAAGTCACTAAGATGAATGGGCTACTGGGATTGAAATTGGATGAAGAAACTTTAGAAGAAACTGGAAGCCTAATCCTGAACATGTAACAAGAAATGAACATTTACCACTGCTCAAAAGACTGACAAGGAGCGTGGAAGAAACGATAGGCTAAATTATATCTTTTTAAATTTAAATATATTTGGCTATATAGATATTATGTTAAATGTTAAGTATTTGCTTGCTTGCTTTGATTTGGTTGATTTCTTAATTGCCTGCTTTTCTTGATATTTTATTATTTCTCCGTTTTTGTTGTTGTTTTATAATTTCACAGTTTTTTTGTTAATAATTTCATTATTTTTCTCTTATTTTATAATTTCACCTAATTTATTGTTTTATATTTTGACCGTTTTTTTATATTTTATAGTTTTTTTGTTGTTTTATATATTCAACATTTCTTTGTTATTTAATAATTTCACCGTTTTTAGCTAATTAATAATTTCCCTGTTTTTCTGTTATTTTAAAATTTCACTTATTTTATTGTTTTATATTTTCCCCGTTTTTTTTATATTTTATACTTTCATCGATATTTTTGCTGATTTATATTTTCATCATTTCTTTGTTATTTAATAATTTTACCGTTTATTTTTATCTCATAATTTCAGTCTTTTTTAAATTTTCACCGTATATATTTTCTTATTTTATAATTTCCCCGTCTACTTTATGTCATTTTAAAATTTCAAAGCTGTGATCGTTTTAACCTTTGTTCAGCCAATCCGTGACTGTTTTCACAGATTCCTTCATTCCGTCTTTCATTCTTATTTATGTTTACTCATTACACTTTCTTCGATTTCTACCGCTCTTTTCCTCTCCTTCACTAGTTCTTGTATTTCTTTTGCTTGCATTCATTTACCTCTTTTTTCCTAATAGGTTTGTATTTTATTTTACCCTGATACCTTTTATTGTCCTTTTAGAGCTTTATTGCTTTTTTTATTCATGCCTTAATCCAACTGAATCCATTTTCTAATCCATTTTCACTTCTTCCTCATTTTCATTCGGTTCTACGTCTTGATCCGTTTTTCTTCTTATCTGTTCTGCATCTTTTTAGTCTATACACCAATAGTGACCATTTCTCTCTAACATTCCACTTTGATTGATTTCTAATTTCGTATTTTGTATAAATCATTTTATATCCCTAGCTTTCATGTTCTCCGTCTGCTTCCCAATGTATGCATGTACTTCTTGGATTGATGAATGACGATTACTCTCGCAGCTTCTATGATATCTCCACCTGATACTTCTATTTGGATAAGGGCCAGGGTGTATAAATAGTTGGCAGTTGAGTAATGTCGGTAAAGCTTGATTAGGTGATTCAAGACGAAGTAGTTGTGATTTACACAAAGTGGAAGACAAGACATACGGTTGATGTAAACACAAGTAATATTACAGTTTCTATGTGCTACTAATTTATTCACTGGAAACAGGCTAAGTCGGGGAATGTTCATTACAATATTCCCGAAATATATAACTATATAAAAACTATAATTTAACAATCTCTCTAACTATATAAAACTATCTCTCAAAAATAGTCGGCTTCACGCTTTATCTTTACAAGAGTTAATCGCACAATATTTTTTTAATCATTTTACCCACAAGCAAGGGAATAAAGCCACTATGATTCAAGAGATTACCGAGTTTTAGATAATATCATAAAATACTATTAAGGAGAAAGAAGAACAAAATAACAGGGAAAAAAAAGAAGACAGATCATATCAATTGACATTCTATTTAACTTTTGGAAGATATAAGTCGAATCGCAAGCAAGAATGCGGACCAAAATTCCACAAGCGTTAAGTGCAATTGAAGAAACTGTTTGCACAGAACTTATATCTAGTCATTACAACTGTAAAATAATGAGATCTTTCTGCCAATCAAGTAAAGCATTTAAATTCATAATGTCTGAGTATCATAGAGGAAGTTAATCGGAACGATTATCAATAAAATATTCATAGAAAAGACACAGGGAACCTACATTACCGCAGCAGGAAATAACTGAATCCGAGACGAGAGGCTAGGAACAATAACATTGGAGATTCTTCTTTGGATTTGATCAAGTATTAATCTATTTAGAAAAATCCAGATCAGCATTTGGAGATCTTATGTAAGGATTAACACAATTTACGAAGAACTGAGATTCATCTCTTTTAAACTAAAAATAAAAAAGAACAAAAAATCATAACAGTTTGCCGGCCACTACAACAAAGTGTACAGGCAAATCGTCTCATTCTTACAGCAATGACATCCTTCTGGAAGTGTCTTTTCATGAAAATTAACTTTCCCAGACACCATAGCTCGAGACTCAGTGTCAGACATTGGTGATCTGGGGACAGCAATACAGGATCAAACAGCGAAGAAAAGGATTGTCAATGGAGATCCGACCAACCATAAAGAAGTCATTGATGATTATGTAGTTTTAAATGTATAGCGGGAGCAGCAGGCCATATGTGGCAGCAATATTCAAAGCATGGGCGAATGGTAAACTTATCTAGAATAATACAGTAAAGCAACTTTCCTTTCAGCAGTCCTAGAAATTTACTCAATGTAATCATTCCACTTCATGTCAACGAAAAATATTAACCCGATCAAGTGCAACGATTCACACATCTGGAAGTCAGCAAGAGTCATTTTGATAGAAGACAGAAAGGGGTCTATCATATGATTGATAGAGATTGGTTTAATTTAGGAAGCGTTAAAATTAACAAATGATTTCTTACATACGTTACTGCACATTGCTGATCACTTTTGGGATCAGCTGCCAATGTGACCATATCGAACTGATCACACTTATTATTAAGACAAGATTAAATAGTTTTATGTTCAGCATTTGATAAAAATTTCTAAACAGATGAAGTTTTACTGCTTAATCCTCATTTCCCATCCTCGACAGAGTTTAAAATCGTTTAAGCATCCATTTTCCACAGACGCAATGTCGCAAGTATATCGCTATTGTATCGCTATTTCCATGGGAAATGTTCAAACGAACTCCATTAGTTTTTGAAACAAGATCCGACCGTCTACATGGCTGAATCTGCCTCATTCGCTACTTATTACTTCACTAAGAACGGCGTTGCACTCTGAAAACTTCTTCACAGACGCACTTAGTGCAAAACAGACACCAGTACGGAAGCGACACAGAACACTACTATAGTAAACTCTTCTAGTGTAAGGTAAGTCGTTATATATGATACATATCCACGGAATCCTCACAAATAACTTGTATTCTGTTCCTTTTTCACATTACATTCACTGACCATCTACATCGAAGTAGTTTTTAGGGTCTTTTCTTGGGTGAACTATGATGAAATAATATCCATATAGAAATAACCTTTTATCAAAAATAATTCCCTTTTATTATTTTCACTTATTTAATTATAAAATCACTTTTCGAGCATTCTGTCACTATGAGAGTATGTATGTGTCATATTTATTAGTCAATATATTGCATGGTTTCAAAAGTCAGTTTTCATTATATACTTTATTAAAATGGATGCATATACACTATCAGTCCAACATTTATTTTCCATTTTCGCGATACTAACTACAATGGTAATATATTCGACGAGGTTTTAAATTTGAAATCACTTTTCTTTGAAGGAAAAATTCATTTTCTTTTAAGGAAAAAATATTTTTTTTTAAGGAAATACATTGAAAATCCAAAAAATCGGATATCAATTAATACTCTTGTGTGAGAAAATAAATAATGCCATTTTTTTCAATTGAATATCTCTCTCAGTCATGTGTGATAATGTTGTGGAACGCTGGGTTGCATGTAATGATTCCCATCTCCTCAAATCGTTTTCGAAGAAACATTATATTAAATGCTTAGATACAGTGATCTTAATTATTTTCAGATGCAATCCAAATGATCGCTGCACAATTAGCGATTGTAAGTCTTAATAATCAATGTAATGTCTCATTATTGTGTAGATGGAATTTCTTTGCTGTTGATAGAGACGTTCCTCTACCAAACAGATCTAAGATTTTATGCAAAAGAACATTCTGTCGTTGTAAGTAACATCACATTTTCACATATAACTGCATTTCAAAAGTAGGTTATTTACTCGGCTTTACGCATTACTTAAAATATTCAAACAGATCGGGAATAATGATTTAACTATAATTAAGCTAAATTTGTATTGTTATTTTCTTATATTGTGTGCAAAAGAAATAGGGTCGTTTAAATTACACAAAAAATGAAAATAATATTGACATCTTATTTTAACAGATATATTTACCAAAATAACACAAAATTAGCTTGAAATACTATAGAGTAGAGTTATTTGATATAATCGCAATTGGCTTCAACCAAGGACTACAGACGACTTCGGAATCTCTTACATCAATTCTGGGCTGTCTCCTTATATAAGTTGGTGAATGCTGCCATAATCCTTGTCATCAGTTCATATTTGGTGTTACAAGGAGTTTTGCTGGTCTCTTGCTCGACTGTGCATCACACGTAATAATCAAGGTGGTTTAAGTCTGGGATCTAGGTGACCAGATGTAAGGGGTGATGTGGTCGTAGTAATTGTCATGATTATGTTCTCCTCTTTGTTCGGCATCGTGCAGACTGCTGTTGCATGACATAGGATCTTCTAGCAGCCATCCTCTTGACACAGAGCAGCACTACCCCCCTCAAAGCACTTGATGTATACCTCCATATTGAGTTTGAGTTCCTGTGGAATGATGTATGGAGGCATAGCGTCACTACCACTAGCGATTACTTCAAACAGCTTCGTAATCACAATTATACTCATCCAACTAATTCCGAATATACTGCACTATCCACAGATTTACACGAACACACTCCCAAATGTTCGCATAGGAGCTTCTGGCGCGAATGCCAAGCAGTACAGCATGTTGTTTACAGATATCTGGCGGATTGAATTGCATCATGGCGCGTTTTTTCTCACAGACGGTGCCGAACTAACTCTTCTATACTGTGCATTTGACAAAATCAAAAACTATCAAAAAGTATGCGAGTAATTTAAAATATAAAATGGCAACGATTTTACTCATCACACCTTGTATTCTTACATGAACCGCTTTGTATTATATAATGACTTGAGGAAGAAACACTGCTTCTGATCAAGATTTGCGCAGAAAATTAACCATGATGTCATTGAAAACCCCTGGGAAACCACTCTAACATGATCTAAGACGTGGAAAATAAAACGATACCATGATGTGTTACTGTAAACGGAGCTAGAGAGTCCAAGTGAAGTAGACGGAGATTAATTCACAGAAACGTAGTCTCCTTCAGCTGGAGATCATAGAAACAATCCTCAGTGATATTTGACGAAAAGATAGATTTCTATTTAATTTGGAATTCGGTGTAAACATATATTTTCTTCCGTTTAGCCAAAGGAACTGAAAAAAAATTGTACCGCCACATGTCTCTCGGGAGAAACGAATATAAAAGGTTTAAAAATTTACTCATAAGAAAGACATCTTTGTCTCTGTTTTGTCCAATTCGAGACGATGAATCGTGTATGCGTACTGCTGTAGCAGAACAATTTTTTTATTATTTTTTATTTAAAATCATATATTTAATCGTAAATGGAGCTTCAATTGATAGCAACACTAAAGAATGTTGCTGCCATATCAAGGCTGGATTTGGTAAATCATCATCCCCCAATCGCCCAAAAAGAAACAAAAATTCTTTACACAGCAATGTGGAGAAATTTTCTTACACAACCAAGAAAACATGTTAAGAAGAGTAGCTGTTGAAGACAAGATACATAACAGGATATGTTAAGAAAGTTGAGATCAAAATTAAAATTCGGCCGGATCTACCATAGCCATTTTGCTTATGAAAAATTGCTTGCCGAATCATGTCAACTGTCTTCGAGATAACTAAAGCCCCCAGTTAGATATTCGCCTTTCTTATCTACAACTTGACAATTTTTTTATGAATAACCGTTAACACATCGACAGTCGATTTAGAGAAGAGAAAACCATATTGTTTCTTTAAAGAAGACCCTGTAATGTGATATGATTCTTAATCTATATGGAGTAAATGACAGCCACTTTTCCTTTACAAAAAAGCGGTTGGCAACTAATATGTCTATGGCTCGGAGAATTAGGCAGTTTTTTGGAGTACTTTAAAACAGGAACTACAACCCTTTTCTGTATCTTTTCTCTCTCAGGCGCAATTTGTATGTTTTATGTCACCATATCGGCGGATAATCTGTATTCCATTTTAAGACCATTTTAAACTATGAGAGATAGGACACATCATGAAATTTTCATGTAATATAATCAGTTTCACTTATTCCGCATTCTAAACATAAGGACAAACTCCTACACAGAAAGCTTTCTATTAATATATAATTTATGGAGCGGACACTCTCGTGGATACATTGCTGAACACTACAACTTAACTACTTCGACACAAGGGTTGTTTTTATACTCTTTGTTCTCATAATTTCACTTCTAACCTTTTACACGCTTCAATCATCATGACTATTTTAATTGTAGCCTTCTACATTCAGTGGCTTTTGAGCCATATAATTGTTAAGTTTAGTATAACAATCCGGATTTGAATAGAAACGCGACACGGAAGCGTCGAATATTATTACTTATTCTTTAATTATTCCTTTTACTGTAGGTGTCGAAATCTACAATGAAAAGAAACGAAGATTAAAAAAAAAAAGGAAAAATTAATATTAATATTAATGATACTTCAGCGCCGACATTATACGAAAACCTACGATGATAATCAGATTAAATTTCTTGCAGGGGAAACCATAATGCTGCATTTCTGTAGCGGGTATAATTACACATACACACACACACCTATAAAACACACACACACACACATGAGTATTTACAAATAACACACACACACATTTATATACATATATATATATATATATATATATATATATATATATATATATATATATATATATATATATATATATATATATATATATATATATATATATATATATATATATATATATATATATATATATATATATATATATATATATATATATATATATATATATATATATATATATATATATATATATATATATATATATATATATATATATATATATATATATATATATATATATATATATATATATATATATATATATATATATATATATATATATATATATATATATATATATATATATATATATATATATATATATATATATATATATATATATATATATATATATATATATATATATATATATATATATATATATATATATATATATATATATATATATATATATATATATATATATATATATATATATATATATATATATATATATATATATATATATATATATATGTATATATATATATATTAGAAGTAACCTTTCTTTTAAATTTGTTTCGGTGAATATGACAGACATGGAAGAGTTTATTATTTTTTTATTCACTTTTTTCAGCAATCTTGCATTTTTCTTTTTTGTGAGATTAAAGGAGTGTAAAACTTTTCAATATTGTCTACTGTCACAAATGCTTTCGTCCATTTCTTAAGTTCTCTTCAAGTGGTTTTAATTCTAGGTGTTGTTAATTTCTCTTCATTTTTTACTATTTAAGATGCATGTTTTGTGTTGTTCTCAATACTATTAGAAATGTTTATTCCGAGCCTTCATGTGTTGTGCGCGACTGGAATTCCAGTCAGCGTCTTTGTACTTACTAAAATCTTTCAACATACAATTTCTACTGTTAAATAAGGTAAGGTTGATAGTGTGAGCAAGATGCCTTATACAGAATGTAACTGTCACGAGATGTTTCAGTTAATAGTATTTATCTAGATTTTAATGCATTCGATCATAAATTTTCTTAAGGTTTCTTGCAAATTATGGGTAGCTAAATGTCTTTATAGGACTTTGATCATATAAATGACATGTAAGGCGTCTGCTAAAGGAGGTGGTGGTATGTCTGATATAGGTAATTAATTTATTACAAAACACACCGTCTTGTACTGTGCAGTAAAATTAATACACTATATCGGATATCGTTAGTTGGAATAGATCAGGCTATTTTGCTATATATAATAGAAGCAAGGTATCATCCAAATAAATTTTTTTAACTTCAAACAAAAAGGTGCGTTTTTGTTCGTGGACGACCGTACGATCTTTCCAATCTTAATAATAAGATAAAATCTGGATTAATCATAAGTTTCTCCTTAAAATCGTTTATAATCTGCAGCTCCCAATTTCTAAGTGAAGAAGGAAACTTCATTGAAAATACTTTGATAATCATCAAATAACCGAACTATTTCCTGTATAATGCTAAGCGTAAAGTCTACGAAATTCACAGGAAGAAAATTAGAAACCAACAGTTAATAATAATCCCGACATCTCCAACAAACAGCAAATAATTATGCGCACGATCTCCATAACACCCATCATCGAAGATAAATTATCTAAACTTGATATAAAATTCACCAATGCCACCTAAAACAATAAAAGTAATAATTACTACCAAACGTAAGTGCAACAGAAATAAAGCAGACAAGAAGAATAGACGTAAAGAATTGCACAATAATATATATGGGTAAACATATATGAACATCACAGCGATTTTATGTATGATAATACTTTAAACGGACTGGTAGTTCCCGTAAGATATCTGACCAAGATTTTGACCAAATAAATACTGGTCTGATCACAAGGGAAAATGATTCACACGAAATTTATTGAAAGGGAGCTGACCACTTAATTCTCCACGGTCTCAGCAAGATGCCCATACACAATATCACTGATGACCACGGAAGGTAAAGCAGCACAATGCACTATACGAAGTAAGGGGAAAATACAAAGATCTGTCCATGGAAACGCCTACCAAAGAGTGACAAAACACGTTGTAATTAAAAAAAAATCTATTGTTTTCTCATTATTTGTTGTGTTAATATTCGACCTCCAGCTAACACACAACCACGCAACACGCACATACGAACTCACACTGCGATATATAACCTAATTTCTTAAATATTCCTGCCGATAAATGTACTTAATACTGTTTAATTAAAACAGAACATTTACTCAACTAAGTTGTATCCATAAAAATATCGTATAAACTGAAAATATTTTAAAATATTTGTCGGAATTTAGTCCATTTCATCTAGTATGTTGTCATTGTTTACGTTGGGTTACGTTTCGGAACATAAATGATATAGCGAGAAAGATCAAGTTTGTTTATAAACAGTAATTTGTACTTTGCTAACCGGAAAGCTCTCTGTGGCTGAATTTTTAACAGCACATCAGTCCAAATGACTGTTTCTATATGAGATGCAGGTTCGATTCCTGTCGGAAAGCTCATATTTTCTACGAAATTTATCGAAGCTTCAGGCTGGTACATGTAATTATTACCGTTTAATATATATATATATATATATATATATATATATATATATATATATATATATGTGTGTGTGTGTGTGTCCATAGATTACATGGGGTAAGAAAATAAGATTTAAGTAACATTTCTTACCAACTATCTTAGAACCAAGAATAGATTGGCAACTATTGACCACATCTAATTTTCATGAATATTGTCTTGAATATCTTCATAGAATGAAAAATGTAAAGGCGTGTCAGCCATGGTCTGTACAAAAATA
>CAHIKZ030002833.1:1410000-1430000 GCA_903632075.3 Acanthosepion pharaonis
ATCTCAGTCGTAAGAGTGTATAACATTGTGATGTACGTATAAATCCCTCGATTTATTCGCTTTTTGCTTAAATCTTAGCCAAATTTCCTTCATACCTATTGCAAAGAAACATAAGTTCTTCGTACTTACAGCAAAGACATATTCGACCTTGAAAATATCCTTTAAAGTAACGTATTACGGATGTATGAGACGCGTGAAAATGTTCTGGTACCCCTTTTTTGCGAATTAAAGACTGAGCACACAGATAAAGAAATAGTATAAAACAGGAAATAAATGCTTGAGATGAAATACACAATGAACATTAAATAATACGATGATCTGCTAAAAAGTTCATAGGCTAAACAAGATATAAATAACAGTAGACACATTACTGTATGAACATTTCAGCTGCACCTCGTAATTTTGCCCTGCATTAGTAATTACCAATGTGCATAATTGAGGATCTAATTAGACTGGTGCAAAATTTAAAGCAATTTTAGAAAATTAGACATTCTTTAATCTACAATCCTGTATTCTCATGACGTCATTTTAAATTGAAATTTTTTTCCATATATTTAAATTATATTTTTCATTGTAATTTCAAAAGCGATTATTTCAGTGAAATATGTTAGAAAATTTTGAAGTTTGTATCTGAAGTTAAGCATGAAACCATCTTAAGTACAATAGTTTAAATAGACTGGGTCTCCTCAAATATTTGCGATTTGGAACATGCAACGAATATTAATTGCAGTCTGAAATATAAAAACGTATCATTGAAATGATTAAACAATTTTAAGAATATCATTAATATGTAACAAAAAATCAGTTGCTACTTTTTCTATGTTTTTATTAATGACTTTTTGAAATTGTCTAAAGACTTTGTAGACCCTCTCTCTCTCTCATGTATAAATTAATTCTGAGGTTAAATTGCCATCAAAACGAATTGGGCAATACCCACTGTGAAATTTAGTCTTACCTTCAAAAGGAAATACATTAAAAATAAACGATAAATAAATTAACATTATTTATAGGCTTTCAAAAATTCCTTATTAATTAATATTATTATAGTTTTCGCCCAACAATAAATTAGTCCGAAGAATCGAATTGTGGTAATTAATTGTTTAAATAACAGATGCATTATTTTAACATTTTTTTCCTTTTTTGCTTTATAGAGTTTAATTTTTCCTTAGCATTCCATAAACAACAGCGTCCCGGTAAATAGGTTATTCCATTATAAAAGAGAATTCTTATTTTATTTAATTAATTCATTGAGAGATATTTCGATATGTTGTACACAAAAATGGTGTATGTATCGAAACAAATGATAGCCGCAAGGTGGAAATATTTCATGCTACGCTTCAGAAAGTAGTCCGAGAATATAAGATGTGTGCTCAATTGCTGATTTCGACTCAGTTGTAATTCATTATGCGGTAATATCAGAAATTAAATTTCATGGGCAAAAACAAATATATTGCCTTTTCGAAGTTTCAAACCGGCCAATTATTCACTGGGGTTTAGCTCAGCAATATTTAGTCCAGATATCAGCAAATTATTAGAATATTTAGTCCAGATATCAGCAAATTATTAGAATATTTAGTCCAGATATCAGCAAATTATTAGAATTTAAAATCTCCTCCACCCCCAACAAACAGACGCTCTCGCACAAAAAGATAATCCTGTGGGCAGATTAATAACTCAAATGTAATCTCGAAATTATCCAGGATTTTCCTCTTTTCAGATTTCAAAGATAAAACTGATTTCCAACTCCATTAAATCATATTGAAAACTTAATTTCTAGAGCTGAATGAAAAGAGAATTATGTTTTAAGCAACATGCCACATACGTTTCACAATTTAATATAAAACCGCTTTTTATTTACGTTTTAATTGAAGCTTCTAAACGAGGTTTTAGATTGCATTTGACGGATTATACTAGCAAGATAAACAAATTGTGTAACATTCAAAGATATTTCAATGATTTCCCTAATATTGTGCAAAAGATTTTATTGAAAACTTTTATACCATCATAAAAACAGAAGTTATACAAAATACACTACCCTCAAGAAATATAACAGATCGGAAAGGCGTGATTCTTTAGATCCAATTAAAATGAAGAGTTAACCTCAGGATCTTATGTCTTCCTCTGAAGTTGAAACGAAGTGAAATTATTTCTTCACAAGATTAATATTTTTCAATGTTGTGTGATATGAGAACGAGCTATGAATTGGTCGTAAGGTTAATCGCCCTTGAAAGAAAGGCGCTGTAAAAGATATTTTCACATACAGGATCAAAATGTCATCCCAAAAACGTCATCGCCGCAAGAAATAGACCTCTATTAAAACATGAGTAAATGTGTATATTCTTGTATAACGCGCGATCTCGTGTATTGTACGGAGCCACCTAAATTTACACTTAGAAAAAATGATGTTATGAAAATATTTCGTTTACAATGCGAGTTCCTCTGAGAGATCAAATGACAATTAACTAAACCTTTTTCTCTATCTTTTTATCCCAAGTTAAATAAGTTAAAAAATTAAAAGTGAATGATAAAAGTATCGTTAGTAACTCGTTACGTAAACGCGTACAGATTTAAGCAACCAAATGATAAACGGCTAAACATCTTATAAACGTAACCAATGGAAAATGTGCATATTCGCTATGTTTGTATTTTATAATACAATATTAATATGTGAATATTACATGAATTATTATTCGATACAGTTAAGTAAAATATCAGTTTGCACATAAACATGTAGAAGGGGATGGAGCAATAAATTTTGGGTTAATATTGTGAGCTGAAAGGTTACCTAATTTTTTCATTGTATAATAATTGAGATAAATGATTAACCGAAAGCGTTACGTTCACTGCATTGACAATGATTGAGATCATGTTGAGAAAATAAACTTATATATATATGTATATATATATATATATGTGTGTGTGTGTGTGTGTGTGTGTCCGTGTGTGCGTGTGTGGGTGTGGGTGTGTGTGTCCGTGTGTGCGTGTGTGGGTGTGTATGTTTGTGTCTGTGTGTGTATGTGTAAAATTTTAAATTTTGATTTACTTAACTTTATTTTTTGGTGTAATTGTTACTATGCGTAGAAATTAGAAATTGTGATGATTACAATTCGACGATTATTCCTTTGCTATCGAATATGACATGAATATTAAACACATTACTGTACCTATATTAATTATGATTCCCACACACTTACCTTGTATTTTAAATTGTTCAGAGCGTAAAGAAACACTCATTGCTCGGTCACCCTATCGACTCCTGTTCAATTCTTCCTTCTTTCTTTTTTTTTTTATTTATTTCCCCACTCTCTCTCCCTCAATCTTCTTCTCTTTCCCCCTCCGTTCCTCTTCCCCCTTTCTCTCTCTTTCTCTACCACACCCAAATTTTTTAACCTTATATTAATGTTTTCTTTTTCTTTTTACCTCTTTTAATATAAAATTCTTTTCCCTTTCCATCTTTTCTTTTTTCTTTCTCTCCCTTTTCCTTTTGTCTGCACGAATTGACTCAATTTGATAAAAAAATGTCAGTCTGAAGAGATGAATATTTGTATATATTCATGAAATAAAATGGATTTTTAAGGATCGTGTGTATATATTATTATTATGTTGCTCTGTTTCTTACACCGTGATCTCTCTCTCTACATATATATATATATATATATATATATATATATATATATATATATATATATATATATATATATATATATGTTTCACTACAGATGGCCAACAATATACTGCGATTAAGAAGCTTCTTTCAGGTTTTCTTGCTTTGGTACCAGTAAATAATTTTCTGGTGTGGAAAAACTGTCCAGATTTTCCATGCATCCGAGCTTTTCGCGCTAATCTATTAGCCACTATCAACGATATATTTTTAAATGAATATTTAGATAGTTACATAGATTTCAAATACGACCAGGACCTTGTAGTCTTTCTCATATTTGATATTATTGAGTGTTGGATTTTCTTTTCTTCTATTGTAAAGTTTCTTTTATGTTTAGTCGTTTCCAAGTGCGGATGAGGATATAATATTCGCATTTTCCTCAGGTACGTTGTGAACAGAATTTTGTATGTTTCCGTGTGTGTTTAAATGCGTCATAATTAATCCATGGCCTTAAAGATGTAATTGCAGCAATCTTGATAGGCATGTAATGATTGGCCAATATAACTAATAATCATTTTTTAAAAATCAGGAATCCAGTTAGTTAAATGACATGTAAATTCATATATCTATGTCTACACACACACACACACACACACACACACACACACACACACATATATATATATATATATATATATATATATATATATATATATATATATATATATACTGCAAAAACACACTGACACTTGATGCAATGATCATTCAAATCGCATAACGGCAACCGTAAATCCACACTACTACTACATTTTCATGAGGATAATCGGATGAGGTCTCGAGGGACATACACACACAGACAACCACAAGCACACACATCAATCAACAGTCTGAGATATTTTCATGAATAAATATGGCGTCTGTCTGGTAGGTAGAATTAATTTGCCTAAAATCTAGGATTCTTTAGAAAGCTGAAACGTCATGTGTAAGGTTACTGATACCAGGGGTCCAAGAAAAATATATATATATATATATATATATATATATATATATATATATATATATATATATATATATATATATATATGTACAGGGGTTGGACAAAATAAGTTAATTGGATCTGTTGCAAAATAAAACTACTATATTTCAAAGACCTATTATATTAAGAACCTTAACCAAAGCTTCGTAATTAAAAGTTATATCTATTGGAAATACATTTAATTATCTAATTTACTGTCTTTGTCTGATTTATTTTTAGAATTTAGTAAAATTTAATCTGAATGCGTGACCTCTCTGAGTTCGAAAAAGATCAAATTATTGGAACTCGCATGTTTTTTTCAAGAGCTACCATATCAAGAACACTGATGCTATTCGAGAAACATAGCAAGACCTCTAGCAACCGTAGCAATTCGGGCCGGACAAGCAAACTTACTGAGAGGGACTGACGTGCATTGAAACGCAATGGCGCAAAAAATCATCGCACATCTGCGGCCAAAGTGACTGCTGAGTTGAATAACCATCTGAATAGTTCAGTTTCTACTAAAACTGTTCAGGGTGAGCTCCATAAACCTACATATCATGGAAGAGCCGTTGTGAGGAAACCTCTTCTCTCCTCTCGCAACATTCAAATGAGGTTGAAGTGGTGCAGAGATCACAATGCCTGGTCTGCAGACCAATGGAAGCAAGTCATATTCTCAAACAAGTCCAGTTTTTCTCTTTTCCCAAATTCAGGGCGAGTTTATGTGTGGAGGCAACCCAAAGAAGCTTACAACCCTGACTGCCTTCTTCCAACAGTGAAGCATAGAGGTGGATCAGTGATAGTTTGGGCCGCCATATCATGGAAATATCTCAGTCCAATAGTTGCCCTGCATGGTAGAATGAACAGCAAAGAATACCTGAACATTTTGGGAGATCATGTTCATCCAATGGCCAAAACTTTATTCCCTGATAGTGACTGCATCTTCCAAGACGATAATGCTCCAATGCATACCGCTCGAGTGGTTAAGAATTGGTATGAAGTGCATGAAAGTGAGCTCAAACACATGGAATAATAGAGTGGCCTCCCCAATCTCAAGATATCAATATTATTGAACATTTGTGGTGCATTTTGGAGCAACAAGTTGGGAGCCGCTATCCTCCACCGCCGTGTCGTAAAGAGCTGGGGGAGGTTTTAATGGAAGAATGGCTGAAAATTCCTCTAGATGAAATCAGGAAGCTGTATGATTCCATTCCTAGACCTATTAAAGCTGTCTGTGAGGCTGAAGGAGGACCCACTCCATATTAAATAAATTTTCTTTGAATTTAACAAGTGTTCCAATTATTTTGTCCAACCCCTGTATATATATATATATATACACCCTAGGTTACTTAATGTTTTGATAACAAATTCAGTAGATTGAACATAATGTTGTGAACATTTAAAGTTACATAACAACATTATCAGGCGCCACAAGTTGCTTGTTCACTCCGTCTCTCGATGTCACTCATCCTGTGTTCTCTCTGCCCCCTTTCTCTCTCTCTCTTTCTCTCTCTCTCTCTCTCTATATATATATATATATATATATATATATATATGGGTGTGAATGTAATGAAACATACTTCTCACTATATATTTCCGAAAATCTGATTAAGGCTTCGGAATATTTTTGTGGAAGCACTTTTTTGTCGGCTTAAGTAATTTTCAGCATTACCTCGCCCATATGTGTATTTTTTTACACACACACACACACACACACACACACACACACACACACATGCACGCACACACACACGCATCACCTATATATATGGATATATCCACTTGTTCATATATACAGACGCGTATATATGTAAATTCATAAATGTATCTTCACAAACATTTAATTATTTCTGAATTCATGCACACAAGAGATGTTAACATGATCTCAGAGGTATCCACTTCAGAAAATCAGTAATGATCATATATATGAATATTGTGATGATACGCTTCCTCTGTGTGTGATATATATATATATATATATATATATATATATATATATATATATGTATATATATGCATTTATGTACTTGTAATTGAGGGTGTCTCCACAAAGTAACAAAATGAATCGTTAAAATGAATGAAGACGACGTCTGTGCACCTTCTATATTTACTGGCTACACAGAGTACACAATTAGATTTTATGTGCCCTGGCTTACAGTTCCTGCCGACAGGATACAGTAAGAGGGAGAGAAAGTGCGAGTGATTGAGTGATTGCGAGAGAACGTGAACGATTCCAACAATGTAAAATAGAAAGATCAACCGCTGATTTTCTTTAGTCTTTTTTCTCCTTTTCCGCCATATTTGTTTGTTGAAATTATTTCTCGTCAAATCGCGTGATTTATATTTCATTCAAACGCGGATCCAACACAATGAAATATGTTTGACTTTTCTTATTTTACTTTTTTTCTTATTATTACTATTATTATTATTATTATTATCATTATTATTATTATTATTATTATTATTATTATTATTTTCTACGTCCTCATTTTTTCCTTCACCTTCATTTCATTTCTTTTCTCCTCTAGTTTATTTCAAACGAACCCATTACAATTTCGCTAAGGAAATAACCACGAGAACAAGTTTACGATCCAACCTGTCAGATTGTTTGTTTGTTATTTTTCCCTCATTATATTTCACGTTTAGCTGTTATTTTGTTCAATAAAAATAGCTTTAATTATAGAAACTTTCATTCCTTTCTTTTATATAATTTGTCAATTTTTCTTTCGCTTTGCTCGTCTAATATAAACCAACTTCAATCCATCATGAAAGTTGTACCTGGTCCAAATCAATAATTGCTTTCTTAGTAATATATAATATCAGATGGATTTGAAACAGTGGATACAAGCCCAAGAGAAATACTTTCCACAATCTGTATATACACCAAGTTTAAGCTATGCTAAAACTTGTAATATGTGTTATTTTTGGGAACCAAATTATATAGAATTTTTAAAGAAAATGGTTAGTTAATTTTGATATGAATTTTTATTCCTTAAAATCAATTCATCAGAAACAAGGCAACAACGCCTCTAAAAAGCTAAGAGTGTGCATAGCCTTTGTTGTGGTGGTTTGGTGTGACATCGTCAATTCGATAGTAAAGTTGCAGTGTTCTCTCGTAGCTGACCATCGCTAGTTGTTTCGGGTCCAGAGATAAAATAACACAGATAATTTTAAACTGAACTATTTTATTAATTATATCGACGTTTACATTTTCTAACTGTCCAATCGAGTCGCTCTCCTTCCACAGACGCGAAAGAAACACGTCTAAATTGCTCAAACGGTTAAGAAACAATTCAGTGAAAAACCTTTTCTCTATATCTATTATCTCCCAGTCACTCAAATTTGACTTCCTTATTTTGTCTTCCATCAGACCTCTAAGGTCAACCTGAGGAAATTTGAACCGAAATCCACTTCCTCTAAAAAATAAAAATAAAATAACAAAAGCTACTACGAGTGGAAGATAATGAGGAGACTTTAAAAGGAACTTGAAAACTATTCATAAACAGGAAATAAGGGATAAGCCTCTACTCTTGTTCGGAAAGAGCGGGCGGTGTGAAAACTGGATGATAGGCGATTATTATTATTATTATTATTATTATTGATGCTCATGTTGTTTCTGTGAAGTAGCAATAGGCCAACAAACTGAAGCTACATATAAATATACGAAGCCAAATATACACATCATGAAAACCAGTGCGATAAGCCTATACATGTTACATGATTCACCGACAAATTAGCATGACAAGTTCTGATAAAAGCAGCACAGACTCTTGTAGATAATTCTCACTTAGAAACACCTATCCGAGTATGTAAATGCGACACAGGGGCTGTCAAAACCTTCAAACTTACAAAAAACAACCTTCCACACACCCAAACATGATGGGCAGTAATTCCCTTCTCATGAACAAAAATGCAAAGTGAACGTTAGGAAACTTACAAACAAATAGATATTCATTGTCTTCTCTTTTTTGTTCCGGAATGTTCTCAGTTTGCATTTTAAAATATAGATATATGTTTAATCTTCTCCTTGCTTTTTTCTCTTAATTATTTCTTGAAATGGCAAAATCCTGATTCATTTTCTTTTACACTAAAATTTATAATCACAAATTATTACCACGACGCTATAGATTAAGTGACATTTTGTATCTACCTCAGTTCTATAGTTAAGATTTAACCCGATTTCGCTTTTCTATTTATGGCTCTCTTTTGATACAGAATAAGGCAATATTATTTTTATTTAATCATTCGACCCCCCCATAAAAGGCTGTAATACCACAAGTAGTGGTGAGAGGTAAATGTGAAAAAGAAGATTGAGAATAGGGAGGATAGATAAAAATGACAAAAGCTGAACGGGGTCCATATAGACAGAAAATGGCGATTGACGTTGCTTTTAAATTTTTGAAGATTGTATTCATCAGGGAAGCAATGAAACGGAAGGTATTCCACAGGAACGAACGAGAAAAAATACTTAGCTGTTAAGTGATCACATCGGGGAGATCATTTGCCGTTTTTATCTAAAACTTGATATACATATTCAGCAATGGCCGTTAGCACATCAACGGTAGACCTGGCGAAACGGAAGCCAATGGTTTGTTCGAGAGGAGGTCGTAAGGCGCTTAGAAACTTCAGCATTGATAAGAGCCGAAACACGACAAGAGACTAATATGGCGATAATTTGAGGTGTTCTCCAGTGTTCTTAAAAATGAACTACATAGGGGAATTTCAAATAAGCTGGAAAGTAGGAAGCAGTGGGTCAATTGTTGTAGAGTTTGAAGAGAACTGGGGCCGCATCAGAAGCGCATATTTAAGTGCGACGGCAGGGTTCCACTTGCCATGTGGAAGTCTATATTTTCACGTTTGCAGTAGAGACGACATATCGAGATTCCTTCATTAACACATGTTCAGAATTACATAAATTTGCACCATTTGTCGGGGTTCAGTTTTGTTTTATTTTTTTTACGGCATATCAACCTCAATAAGATATTTAATACAGAGACTATTTTTAGCACACGTTCGTATGAATATAATCTGTATTTCTTTGTAAAAAATCAGATTTCTGTCTATCTATCTATCTATCTATCTATCTATCTATCTATCTATCTATCTATCTATCTATCTATCTCAGTCTGTTCATTATCTATCTATCTATCTATCTATCTATCTATCTATCTATCTATCTATCTCAGTCTGTTCATTATCTATCTATCTATCTATACATACATATACAGGCAAACTTCCTTTTCACCCCCTACCTTCTAAAGCTCTTTATCTTAATTCCACGGCTTACAAAATATTCAGTGGTTTTCCGATGTAATTTAGCCTCTGGAGATGCACTCAGATGCATACATACGCGCACTTAAACACTCACACAAAGCCATGTACAGATAGACACACACTCAGACACGCACATACACACACAAAGAAGTACACACACACACAGGCACACACGCTCACTTGACATATACTTATAGACACGCACACTGACACGCACACACACTAAGTCTAAATTTCAGCGCATTTTAAACATAGTAGAACCGGATATATATTTGTTCCCAGTGAAGTGTCAATTGTAGCAAAGTCTTATCAAGATGGAATGAAAATCACTGACCTTTTGTCATTCGTGACACTTTAAAAACCCTTCACATCAATTAAATTAAAAATGTTTTGTAAAGTTTTTTTGTCTGTTTGTTGTTTTTTCTTTTTTTAATCGGGAGTCAAAAGTATTGCTGATCTTTTTTGTTTTTTTTCCAAAAATATATTGCTGGTATTTTTTACTATAAAAATTTATTTTTGTATTTTCATTGTGTTTTGAAAGCAGTTTGTTGAGTTAATTATTTGCCCGTAGCTAGGAAATTAACAGGTGCAACCACCCTGCGTTACGGCGAACCTGGGAATAAAAGCAATTAAGATGTGGTTCCATGCTTCACAAAATCTCATGATCAGAGGCCTTGCTGCTGGATGTAGTTTATCGTCATACCCAGGACTTTGACGCTCAGGTAGAGCATTTCTCCTTGACACAGCGATTCAGTGCTAAATATTTAGAATCATTTTCGAACTGTTGCCGTTTAAATGTTATAAGCCTCTTTTCGTAATTTTTGAGATACTTTAATCTTTTTCCACTTATCTTTAGAAATGTCGAATTAACTCTAATTTGAATGAATACTAAGTTAAGTTTAATATAGGATTTTTTTTTGTTCTTTAACAATGTATTTTGGCTCTTTCGTCTCAATTTTAGTTTTAATTTTTGTCTACAAGAAAGCTTCACTTATTCCTTCCTTCCTGAGAGGCTATGCCAGAAAAACACGTTTCGACGATAATGTTTCTTTTCGATTCGTTACCGACTTAGCAGAAGAATTCCCGCAGTAGGCTACCATCACTTTCTACTGGTTTCCAATCAAATATGTCTTTCTGACGCCAAATTTTAAAATTTTCAAGCCTTTAGCTTTGTGATTTGTTTATATTTCTCGCAAACGCAAGGCGAACTGGAAACTGGATTCTTGTCTATAAAAACTTACACGTATACAAAAACAATATTGTATTTTTATTAATTACGTATTTGTTATTTTAATCATTAAATTGTTCATAAAATAGTTAGAATAATTAATTTAAGTTTTCCAAAATGATTAAGAAAAATTTATTTTACTAAGTTACGCACCTTAGTAAAACCAACTTTACTTTGTACACATCTTGCCTTTTTGCATTATCCCCTACATTTGATTTTGATTGGTATATGTTTGGCTATGTTAGAGTGTGACGGACGGACTAACGGAAGTCACAAAATTTTATATGTAGATATCCATATCATTCCCAAAGTTCTATTTACATAGATTCCGAAAAATTTTCTATGATATATTTTTGATGGATTCGGTTGAAAAAATATATTATTATTATTATTATTATTATTATTATATATATATATATATATATATATATATATATATATATATATATATATATATATATATATATATATATATTATTTTTATCATTATACTGAGCAATTTGATCTGTAGAAGTTCTACTGATATGGAGTTATGTTTACGCTATAAGGCATTGTTTAAAATTAACCTTACTGTTAGAAGAGACACTATAATAGGAGACATCATAATTTGAAAACTTTATGTTTTTCGAATTTTTTACTCGTGGTTTTCCGGCAAATAATTTCCTAGCCAATCTGATGTTCAAAATAGACATTCGTAAAAAATGATACTTGGAAATATTCTATAATCTCACTTTAGATGTGTGCAGTAATATAGGCATAGATAGTCATATGTATGGATAAATGTATCTATAAAGTAACACCCAGGTACATAGAGAGAGAGAGAGAGAGAGAGAAGGGGGGGGAATAAACAACAAGAAAAAAAAAACTAGTAAAAGAACAAAAATCTGGTGTTTATGTTTATTCTCCTTAGCCTTCGTAAATTCACCAGTCCAAGAAAAAAAAAAAATTATATATATATATATATATATATATATATATATATATATATATATATATGGTCAGCAAACCCTCTTTTATTCTTTTGTTTCGTTAATGACAATTGATACGCTACTGCGATTATGCTTTTTAATTCATTTTTTTTCTTCGTACAAATGTTTACTTTTTTGGGCACAAAGTGTGCAAAAACAGTTTAAAAATTCTGCATACCCCAGCGTTTCTATCTATTCTTTTAACCATTATCAAGGACAATATTAATATTTTTAAATAGGTTTTTTATAGATAGACATCTCAATAACTTTATTTACCTCACTTGAGATTACTGCACGTGTATGTATACATCATAAAATTTTAAAATTATACAGTACATAAGTAAATAATTTTCAGATCAACACAAGAATATTGTCTTAGCAAAAAGAAGACCCTGAAGATAACATTGTGCTAAAGACGAAAGTATTCGGGAATAAAATAGATATACATCAACGTGGTAATTTTTAAATATGCTACGATCCAAGAATAAGTATACAAAACTTATCTAAATTATTTAATGACTCATGTGTTAATAAAAAACATGCTGCCAAAATATACGCAATATAATCGACTCTCCCGTCGAGATTCGACGTATGAGGGTCAAGCAGATCAGTTTCCAGGAAACCGACAGCCCGACACCGGCACATGAGATTTGATTATAGTGGTGAAGACCTCGTGCAGGACCATCCACACTTTTTGAAGGGACGAATACAGAGACCTGGTGCACCGAATGCGACAAGGTCCCCAAACGACCCTCCGCAGGTTTTGTATTCAGAGTTGTCCTTCTCCTAGACCAGTTGCCATCCAAGGCTATAGAACCCAGTCTGTCCTGCTATTTTACCCATAGCTGGAGGGAGAGAATTCATACCTTTCCCAAGGGTATTAGCTTTCCCATGGTATTAGCACGTAATGGATTCGACTGAATTCGAACACTGCTCTGCGATTCCTCAATCAAAGCCGCTATATATATATATATATATATATATATATATATATATATATATATATATATATATATATATATATATATTACTAAAACATATATACGCACATATACTTCCACGTACATATATATTTTTCGTTCTGTGTATTAAAACAGTGCTCAATGCAATATAACAGCGCTATTATGTATATATTAGTAAATATGCATAATAGCCTACGTCGATAGAACTACTGGAAGTTTCATAGAAATACGCAATCTTCTGATGCCAAATACTGACTGACCGTTAAGCATTATGGATTTCACGTTCTCGTACTGTTGAATTCAAATTGTGTGTTAAGACTTGTTCATTTTAATATTGTTGCCTATAATATTAGAATTAATTATTTATAATTTATATCATTGAAATTATCAAGTTCGAAAGCCGAAGTATTAAAAGAAATATTTAAAATAATTGAAAAATATTGTATTTGCGTAAACACGCTATATCTCAAGGTGAATAACTGTTTTTTGCATACAAAAATGTCGTTAGTTTTAAGAGAAATAATTGGTGCTTATTAAAATATATTATTAAATCAAGCTTACCTTAATATTATTTTTGTTGAAAATCTTTTATTAGTGTTGGAGAATGCCCAAAGTGTTTGGTCCTTCAGCATTGCCTCCTCTGGGTTCCTCTCTGCCCAAATTCAGACAGTCCAACAAACACGTCTGGAGACGAATCTCCAATTGCCGAAGCAAGGTTATTTAACACACTTCCCCCCTCGAGGTAGGATGTGGCACAAGGCCGTTATTTAATGCGGTGTAAATCCAAGCGCATAGGCTCATGCAGGAATTCCCCGTAGATCCCGCAAAAACGGGGTCGGGTAGCTGTCTACCATCCCAGACGCGTCTCTGCCCTTTGGCATAACTTCCTCTGGGTTCCTTTCCGCTCGAAGGCAGAGAGTTCGACTAGCTTAGCTTGAGACCAATCTCCACCTAATTGCCGAAGCAAGATGATTTTCTTCACCCAGTTCGCGAGGTAGGTCGTAGCACAAGGCCGTTATTTTAGGCTCGTGCAGAAATTCCCCGTAGAACCCATAAAAACGTGGTCGGGTAGCTGTCTACCACCCCAGATGAGACTCTTCCCATTCGGCATATCCTCGTCCGGTTTCCTCTCTGCCGAAAAGTATAGAGTTCGACTAGCTTAGCTGGAGACAAATCTCCAACTAATTGCCGAAGCAATGATATCTGCCAACCGCCCCACACGGTCAGATGTGGCACATGGCCGAATTTAACGTGGGGTATCTCCGATTAATTGCAATCCGCAGTTATATCCTGTGCTCACTATATATAGCTACTGATATAGTCAGTCAACATAGGCGACAGGGTGTGTTGGACATAGCATTAAAACAGAATTTAAGTTAGAAAATTCTACCTATCGACGTTACTATTGTAAGGTGAGTTGAACCAAAAGATCATACGTTTGCGTTTTTTTATCTTACATTTATGCTTGTTGTTGCTTCTTTCTACACTCACTAATTTCACTTTTTGGTGGCATACTCCCACCGCTTTCGTATATTTAGATTTAATATCTTCAATTCTTTTTTTGTTACTGCCGTTGGTCGATAAGCTAAATTGTATTGATGTGTTTATGTTGTCAAGGATCTTTATATAGTGGTTGGATTTCCTATCGATGTACATGTGTTTGTATGTATTCTTAGTATATGGATTATAAAAGCACATACTCAGGTTTAATGTAACGTTTACATCACTTTTGCTTTAATATTAGTGGTAATATTCAGTTTATGGCCCTTAAAGAATTTAGTTCGGTCCAATCTCATCTGATCTGCTTGTCTTGGTCTCAAATTATCCCGCCGTCTCCGTGTATTGCTTTTTCAGTCAGAGACAAATCTGAGTCACCATAGTAATAATATCCCTAGAAGTTCGCATTCTTTCGCAGAATCATGTGTTCTCATAGATACGCAAAAGTCTAGGTTATATGTCTTAGTCCAAAGGTTTCGGCCGTGGTATAGTGTTGTTTTCTGTGCCTGTCTTAGTGTCTTTCTTCTTAAAAGCGACTATCGGTAGATCTTCCTTGATAGATGGAGAGAAGTCACAGATATCAAACTCATTTCTCTCTCTTTGTTTATATTAGTAAACCATTAATGGGTTTTGGCTGTATTTCGCCACTGGTTGATACCTAAAGCCTTTTTAGTATACTTGCACGCCCTTTCCATAATCGTTTTGCTCTTATTTTTGGATGGATTGAACAGTCGGTATTGGATGTTATTTAGGAAATTCCAATTGTGGTTTTATATATGGACATAGAGTGATATTCATTCAGCAGTTTGTACTGGAGCTTATTAAGGAAATTTTGCTTGTGCACATATATATGAACATAGACATTGTGATATCTCTATATAAAAGGTCAAAGAGAAAATGTTTTTGCCATCGCGTTTCGTTCCTTGAGGTACATTTTGAAGTGAACTGTGGAAATTTTATTTAGTAATATTTCCGCATTGGATTGATAATGTTCTTCCAGGAAACAAACGCATTGACATAAAAATATTTTTTACTTGCCCTTTCTTCTTTTACTTATATTGGCTTTATAGATATATTTTCTTTCGATCTAACACACACACACATATATATATGTGTGTGTGTGTGTTCATATATGTATATAAAACAGCATTCTCAAATAACCAAATAAATGTACGTAGAATGGTCTCTAAAAAAAGAAGCCATATTTGATCCCGTCAAATAAAGGTCGTTGTGTTATGATTATGCAATTCCTTTGTATACAACCAATAATGTAATCGCTGTTAAATGATACCCGTGTTTATGTGAGAATGAAGAACACGAATTCAATACGGCGACACAAACATTGAAATATTCAAATGTAAACAAAAGAGGATTACTATGAATAGAATATTATCCAACAGACCAAGATTTTATGATTTAAAAACATAAAAAAAACAACATTCCACTGCCACACATAATTACTTTCTTGATAGTTGGCTCCAGGCCATTGCTAAATGTGTTATTTTAGGATATTGCATTAAGCCGGGAAAACAAAATCCTACACCAAGATTTGAGGATCATGGCGTCACCCGTTTCCCTTCTGAGTCTACGATAACAAAGGAGAAATCTGAGGTGGAGTGTTGGTCCTGAATCGCTACTCTTTGTGTTTTGGTGTTATCGGTCCCTGTAAAGATATTCTTTTCGCAGAATATTCTCTTCGTCTTCTAAGAAACTGCGGAATTTGCTGTTACTGTGAAACCTTCTGACCATCATATAATCCATTTGTTTGTAACTGGCAATGCATTACTCTTCGTACGACCTTTTTGGGTAACATTTAGTTCAATGCTAGAGACCTTTGCTATTCTATGTTCAAAGGCATTAATGGAGTTCCTGTCCCCTTTATTCTTGAACCGGCTCATGCATTGCTTTTATCGTAGGCTATTGACTTTACATATAGTCTTCTTGATAACGACCAGAAAAGCAAATTCGCCACTTTAGCCTTTTTTCCTTCTGCGAACCCATTTTCTATGAATTTAACGAAGATTGATTGATTCGTTTTCTATGGCTTATCAACCTTCTGCATGTTATTTAAAGCCATCATCATTTTTAGATTTTAGATTTAAATTTTTGGAGATAAAAACGGTTTAAGCACACAAGTTTTACTAATTAACCCATAGGTGGGAGGGAAAGAGGTACATTCATAATTTTTCCAACGATATTTGCGCTTAAAAAATAAAACGAAACTAACGGGAATTGGAATTAGGCTCTCAGTTTAACAAATTCGAACCAATCCCCAGTACACCAGCCGCACATTCATGCTTTCAGGACCAAGTATTTCTAAGCGGCCAGCCACCTAGTTACGGACAAAGATCGACGTTGTTTAACTTCGGTGATCGAAATTTAACCAAAAAGTAGGCGTATTTAATTAGCTGACTCTATACTCGTTGTTATGATTCCCTTTTAACATTATTTGATGCCGTGGAAGGATAATTCTCTTTAAATTTTACAAGTTTTGTTCCCTTGCTCGCCGATTCTTGAATTGTTATTCAAAAAACTCGGCAAGCAGTGGAAACACAACCTATTGTAACAGTTTGATCAAATTAGGAAACGTTTTATTATTATTATTTTATAATTATCATGTTTATGAATATTTTTGGTTTTGGTTTGTTTGTTTAATGGCATATGGGTCATGTAATGCCAAAATTAAATATTTTTGGGAGCTTTGGTAATTTTTCTTTTTTTTTTGCTATTAAAATTTACTGATGGATTTTTTTACTATTAAAATCTATTCCTGATACAAAATTCTGTAAAAACCTATTCTTGGTTATTTTTACTATTAAAATGTATTAGTGGAATGTTTTATCACTATTAAAGTCTATTGCTTGAAATCTTTTTTATTATTAAATTTATAGCTGAAAATCTGAAATCTTTTACTACAAAAATCTATTGATGGAATTTTTTACTACAAAACTCTATTGCTGGGAATCTATTTTTATCCATTAAAATATATTTCTGAAAAATCTTCTTTACTATAAAAATCTATTGTTGTAACTTTTTTCCTACTAACATCTACTGATGTAATTATTTTACTAAAAAAATCTATTGCTGGACTATTTTTTTTTACTGTAACAATCTATTGCTTGATTTTCATTTACTATAAATATATAGAGTAAGGAATTATTTTTTACTATAAAAATCTATTGCTGTATTTTTTACTATGAAAATTTATTGCTTGCATTTTTATACTTTCATAGTGTTTTCACTCCAAGGTAGGGGTTGATTATTTGCCCATAGCTTGGAATCTAACTGACGGACACAACCCCGGGGTCAGGGAGGACCTAGGAAGAACAGCAATTAAGATATGGTTCCACGCTTCTTAAAATCTCATAAACGTTAGATGTAGTTTATCAACATACCCAGGGCGGGTTTATCTTTGAAGTAGAGCATATACGACATTTGAGTCTCATTTATATTTTAATGAACTCTATTTTAAAACTAATAAAAGTCCAGCAAAGAATACTCTGGCTGACAACATTGTGTAGAGACACGATTGGTTCAATATTGATTTTGAACAAGCAAATCCCAAAATTTGTCAGAAGTTAAATTTAGACGACTAAGAATATCCACGGGCGTCTATATAATGGGGAATTATACAGTTATAAATGATTCAATGAAAAAAGAAATATACAGAAGGTTTAGTGCATCCAAGATAAATAACGAATTTTAGAACCCGCATCGACCAGAAATTACATGAAAATTACATAGCAGCGAAGAAATGAACCCAAACCAATCATTAGTGTCTGAACTAAAATTCTCGTATGAACACATTAATTTCTGTCAGCTCAGTATTGTCTCACACAAACAAAGGTGTTTTTTTTTCTTCTGTTTTTTATAAGATATCACTTGGGATAAATGAAGTGAAAGTGAAATAATTATCAATTCTTTGCAATACTCTATTGATAGTGATTACGATTCTTTCTGGGTTTTTTTTATCTTATTTTTGGGGCCGTTTTCTATGTTTATCGTGCGTTTCATAATCAGTCTATCATTTATTCTGCCTTTTCTTTTTACATATTTGCCCTATCCTTGGCTTCCTTTGTTTATCGCTTGATTTCCTTATGACCATTGAATCAGTTACTGGTTTTACCAACATCGTTTTCTCTGTTCATTAAACCGAATATATAATTCGTTTTATTTTTCACAATGTCATTTACGTTTAGATTTCTTTATTTATTTTTATCCTTATTTCCTTCCATCCTCTTAATATTTATTTTGTAAATATTTTTTTTCACGGCATTTATCCGCCCTTACTTCCTATACGACTCCCTGCTCGCATGTCTCTATTTTCATATTATTTTTCTTTTCAACCTCTTGATTCTGCTTAATAGAAAGGATAGACGCTCATTCCGGTTCCCGCTGTCAATGTTCAGATCAAATGTGCAAGCAATGATTTTGTACAAAGATTTTAAAACAAAACAGTCTTCATTATATGAATGATTATTGCAATAAAAAGATGTTGTGGTACGGTAACTGATTTCCACGCGAAAATCGCCGTACTGAGTTCTAATTCAAGGCTATTCTTTTGTGCTCACTTCCGCACTAATTGAAAGCCATAGATCACTTTTTCATCACATAGCTATGGGTTAAATATTAAGGTAACTTGAGTGCTTTAGTCTTATGTGGCAACCAGTCTAACAGAAGGAAAACACTGAATTCGAAACCGTAGAGAAGGCAACGCGGGGGGGGACACTATACTATCTTCTCCAATGTACCATAACCTTTCACACGTAATAAGGAAACATAATCTTTGGAGAGCTAAGGTCACACACGTTCTGAAGAGACCAATCATTATAATAATATTGTCTATTTAAGCCCATATTTTGGTCAATGAATTTTCTTTTCCACTGCGAAAGATTTCCTTCACAATTAAAGTGCTTGGTTTATGAGACGAGGCAGTAGTTTATTTTTTTTTTATTTTGAATGCAAATGTCCAACATCCTTAGAAATATTCGTTCAAAATAATCTTTCGCCGACGCTCTTTTCCCCAAGTAATGTTTATATGCATGATTCTGCCTATATACAATTCACATTCTTACTGACAACATTTATTGTAATTCTGAAAATAAGATCCCATTTCTTTAAGATTATTTCTTTCATTTCGTTATTCATGTCAGCGATTTGTATATTCTCTCCTTCCATTGCAGAATGTCTTTGTCTACGCTAGATAGGACGATAGCATAGGACCTGAGAAACATACTTTCCTGCGAATTTTTTTTTTTAAATTCAACCGAAAGTTACACTAGCTGCCTGATCAATAAATGCCGAATTTCTCCTCATAAGGAAATTGCTAATATTAACGTGATACCGTTCTTCTTTTAATATGCAATTTATTTTTTAATAAATCTTAATTTTATAATTATTGGTTCATCCCTATTCAGTAAACTAATATTTCATTCGTTTTTAGCTTTATTCTTTT
>CAHIKZ030002833.1:1435000-1445000 GCA_903632075.3 Acanthosepion pharaonis
TTCTTTCTTCCTTTCTTTCTTCCTTCTTTCTTTCTTTCTTTCTTTCCTTCCTTTCTTTCTTTCTTTCTTTCTTCCTTCTTTCCTTCCTTCCTTTCTTCCTTCCTTCCGTGGTTTCTTTCTTTCTTTCTTTTTCCTTCATTCCTTCCTTCTTTCTTTCCTTCCTTCCTTCCTTCCTTCCTTCCTTCCTTCCTTCCTTCCTTCCTTCCTTCTATTTGTTATTCCTTTACTTCTAGAATCTCTTCTTATTTTCCGCAAACTGTAAAATTTTGATTTTATTTTGCGACGACAGTAATTTTAAAAAAATTTATTTCGATATTTTCCTCGTATGAATCTTCACTGTTTCTCTTTTTTTCTCGATCTCTTTTAGTTTTCAATTAACTTTAATTTTTCATTTTATTTTTCATTGTGTATTTTTTTTTTATTACTCTAATTAATATAATGCCCAAAAACGCAGTTATGGCGTTGAGTTTATTGATTTAAGAATCCGATGTAAAAGACCAATATTTTTTCCACGCTTTGCAAAATAGGTGACGCGTGTTAATATCATTATCACCACCGCCATTTATTATAGCGTTCCATTTCTTGTTACATTGCGATTTGTCGTTTTTTAAGAAATTGTAATCTGATAAACCTACCTTCTTTTTAACAGCTTCTTTTTTGGTCATTTTTTTCTTTGCGTTTGGCCACATAAGTTTTTGGCTTGGCTACATTTTGGCGGTAATTTGCAATAATATTTAAATATTCCATTCAGATTATTTAATTTTAGATTAATAAAGGAGTCATTTTTGTATTATCTTTTGTGCTGTCTTAAGGGAACCGTAGAAGTCTACAAAAGGTTACCCTATATTTTCTACCTGTAAAAAAATTAAAACTCTCTTCCCGTAGAATGTAAATCTCACGCCACTGAAGCATTTCAGTCAATGCGCGTTTTCATGGGACGACGCATCCTAACGGATGGCCAAAGTTTACTGTAAGATAGCTAATTTTATCGAGTTACCATCTTTAAAGCGGTTACCAATCAAGGAACGTTAAAATCTATTTAATACATTGCTGGGGAAGAAGAGAAGGATTGATCCGTTTCCAATGAGTAAGTTTAATGCAATCGGCTGGAATTCGAATTTGGGTCTCCGATTAATCTTTGCGAAACGCTATCCATTATAACCCACGCGTCTCGATTGATGTGTGTGACATCAGACAAATAAGGGTTCTCCTTGACAATAAATATTCTGATAGTCGAAAATGAGTTTTTGCTGAAGGTTTAAGAAATACAGATAGCTGAGAATCTTGCTCAACAGTGTTAAAATTATTTTACGAGAAGACAGACACCCGCCAATGCCAATACTTTTTTTGCGTTCATTTAAAACAAGGAATAATCGCGATTAGAGTAATAATCGTTCTCAAATCACGGTCTAGACATAATAGGTAGAAGAGTAGGTCATTGCTAGTGAAAACGCAGAATTACGCCGAAAAAAATAACCCCTTCTGCATTTCTATTTTCGTTCGCATCGGTGTGCAGAAAAAGAAAAGAAGATACAGGGAAGGATTTATCGCATGTTCATATTAAATTAAAGGTGTAGTTTAATTGTAACTAGAATTAAAAAAACACGAGTCAGGTTTCCCATATATTCAGTTGTTTATTACACAAATTAACTTTCACTGCCTGGGTGAATAAGTAGGTGTCAATAACAGGCCAGCTCTTCCTTTCAAAAAGCAAGACATTCTTCCATTCTTTGTTCACTTCTACATCAGGGCAGGCGATTATGGGATCCATGATATCGTCTAACCATTCAACTGCCATCGGGCGATCTACAACTACTTTCAAACTCAACGGCTACTATAGGAGGAAAACAGAAAGCTCCAACATTCGATTTGTTAAAACTTAAAACGAAATATTTCATTTATATATATATATATATATATATATATATATATATATATATATATATATATATATATATAAAGAAAGAACAGTAAGATATATAATCCGGTGTTTTTTATAGATATTTTTATTTTTACAAAATAGTGCTCGATGTAAATTTACAGAGCATTAATATTATAAATTAATTGATTTAAAAATATGTTTTTTTTCGATACACAGTCCTAACCATGTTTTTGAAACATGGTTAGAACTGTGTAGCGGAAAACATATTTTAAATCAATTAAATATATAATATATATATATATATATATATATATATATATATATATATATATATATATATATATATCTGTAATTACATTCTCTTTTGGTCAAGTGTGTGACAGCGTTTTAAGGTCGCATTTAACAGACTTCACGATCGGTCATAAAAACACAAAGAGCTTAAGAATAAAATAATATCGTTTACTATTATTTGTCTACGTCGTTGTCTCACTTTGAGCGTTACTAAAGTAATTACTACAAATTAATAATGCTGGTCAAAAGGCCTACTAATATAAATAAATGCCATTAGTATTATCATCAATATTATTATTTCTGTTGTATCCAAACGCACACAGCCACAGGCGCAAACACAAACACACGCACACAGGCACACACACACAAACACACGCGCGCACACACAGAGACACGGGCGCACACACAAACACACGAGCACAAACACCTGCGCGCAATTAAAAACAGACGCGCGCGCACGCACATACACACACACGCACCACACACACACACATATGTATATATATATATATATATATATATATATATATATATGAGGCATGGTGGATAGCGGCTCGGATTAAGGAGTCAGAGAACCGACTTCGAATTCTAGTCGCATCCATTGCATTCACTTGTGCTAATACCCTTGGAAAAGGTAATAGTCATATTCTTCATCCACCAGCTATGGGTAAATAGCAGGACAGACTGGGTTCTGTAAACTTGGATGTCAAGAAGTCTAGGAGAGGGCCAACTCTGAATTCAAAACCTGCGGAAGGTTGTTTGGGGACCTTGTTACACGTAGTGCACCATATCTCTGTATTCGGCCCTTCGAATAGTGTGGTTGGATCTGCACAGAGCCTTCACCACGATAATCAGTTCATATGTGCTGGTGTCCGTTCCAGAGAGACTGAACAGTTCGACCTCGTACATTCACCATATATATATATATATATATATATATATATATATATATATATATATATATATATATATATATATATCACCCCACAATTTGCAAGATCCCTTAAGAAATATTCTGGTCGAAAAGTCTAAAATTCTATATAAACCACATTACCTGTAGAATATCGCTGTAAGAGAGACGCCATATAGTAAACATATCTTTTCACTATAAACCTCACCCTATTTAACATTGGCAACGATGTATCGATTTTTTTTTTTTTTATTAGAAAGACGCTTACTCAGAATACAGCAACGCAGGTTCGGAATAAACGCTCCTACTTGTATTCAAAATAACACAAAAAATCCATCTTAAACAGTCAAACATTAACAACACCCAAAACACAAACAACTTAAAAATAGCTATAGAAACGTCCGAAAGCCCTTTAGACAATGGACAATATGAACAATTTTTGTCCTACCTTACTCTCATCAAACAAAAAAATGTAAGAACGCTGGAAAAACTAAATAAAGAATAATTAAATTTTACTCTTGTTATATTTAACGAAATATATTTAAAAAAAAAGGGTACTGCCCAAATATGCATTAATATATACATATATATATATATATATATATATATATATATATATATATATATATATATATATATATATATATGCGTTTTATTTCGAGGTGTTTCCATTTTTGAGCATTCTTGTATGTCATAAGAAAATATGGTGTAAGCTAGGAGCTGGTCCAGTCTGTGACTGATTTGCAACGCCTACATTGGTTATCGAATGCGATCATAGAACGGCAGGTTTTGTTTCAATACTTGCATGGGTAACATGAGACTGACTGACTAGTTGCTGGTGCTGCATTCTACTATTTGGGCTTATTTCTTTTCTTCCTCTGTCTTCTCGCACCTGAATATCAGCTTTGTCAGGAATCCTCCAGTTGCTGTGATTCTCTGTGTTGATTTTTCAGATAATCGTGTTAATGCCGCCGGCCATTTCTTTTCCCAAAGTATTTGTATCGAAGAACTGATCTTCCAGCAAGTTTGGCCAGTGGACAGTTTTCCGTATACAACATCCTCTTTTCCGGCATCCGGCTGACATGGCCTACAGATTGCTAGTGCCTTTGGTAAATCAAGTGAACACTGTAAGCAATCCAATCCATACATTCAGAATGCTAGAATCACCCACTCTTTCGTTAAGGCACTGATAAGCAATTTTATTTCTTCTTCCTATTTTTTTATATATATATATATATATATATATATATATATATATATATATATATATATATATCAGAATATGACGTGAAAAGTATTTAATATTAAACTAATTTAAAACATTAACAATCACAGTAATAATAACAGAGATTACAAAACTCGGAACATTCACGTAAGGAGGATAATATTTGTGACTATACAATAATAGTAGTATTATAATTGTGCATGGCACTCCAGTTGTTAGTTACCACGACCGTTATGTCTTGCAAATATCTCATAAATAATGGACTATTCCGCGTTTCGTTCTTCTCGAAAGATGCAAAAGGATATTACTTGGTTTCAGTGAGAAAATAAATGAAAGAAGAAAGAAAGAAGCAAAGGTATATGCGGAGAGAGAGAATCAGATTAAGCTGATGGGAAGAGATACTACACTTTGATCTCAGCCAAATAGCCGAGAAGCGATTGTATTTACTGGAGCGCCCACGTCACACTGGAAATGGCCGAGTTTAAAGTAGATTAAAGAGCTTTACCACAGAAAAAATTTGGTGACTCCCTAGGCTCCTGGACAACTGAACCCAGTCCCTTTCTGAAGGAGAGGAAATTCCTGGGAAATGCCTCCACATGGAGTTTGGTTTAATATTAATTAGTACCATTCCCATCCAAAAGGCCGAGAAATGATAGCGACCTCAATGAAACGCCATTTTTAAGATGCAAAATATCGGAGGATGGAAACTGAGTAAGCCCCCCCACCCCCATTAAAAAAGCTGTTACCATAAATAAAATAACATTGACTGCTTAATTATTTCTCAGTTATTATTGAGAAAAATATTCTTAAAAAAGTGATTTAACTAAAAAGAAAGAAAGAAAGAAAGTGTTATAATGGTACACACCTAGTCTATTGTTAATAGACTCTCCCACCTATAATAAGTAGTAGTAGTAGCAGTCGCTAAGTCGGCTCAGTGGGTCGGTCTGAGTTCAGGCTGACCGGTTGAACTCTCTGCCTTCGGGCGGTTAGGAACCCTAACGAGGCTACGCCGAAAGGCGGAGTCTCTTTCGGGGAGGTAAACCGACCCTGACCCGTTTATACGGGTTTTAAAAGGGCATATTTTTGGCCGAGCTCACAGGCTCGGAGATCCCACGTTAAACCGGCATTGTGCCACATGATGCCCTCGTGGGGGGGTGACTAAATATCGCTCAGTGAGTTGGTCAGTCAGTCAATATAGGACGACCGTTAGTCGGATAGTAAAAGTATCAGCGACCACCACTATATTTCTCTGCGTCATTACCTATTATATGAAGTTCCTAACGTTTTGTAAATCGAACCTATTTTAGGACCGACTTAGTACAAATGCAAGCCTCCACTGTGAAACTAGCAAGGGATGCTGTAAGCGTTTAATGTTTCCTGCCAATATCTCATAAATGGACAGTTCCCTTTTGATGGCGTAGAAAAGCAAGACATAGGAATAAAAGGAAGAAGGGAAGATATAAGCGTTTAACGTCTGTTTCAGTTAAATGAAATAAGTTATCAAACCATTTCTTAACGACAAGTATTCATATTTTTGATAGTTATTGGAATATTTTTTAAAGTTGTTAAGCCCAAATATTTTAACGATACGATAGAAGAACTTCTACAGACATTGTATTGTCGTAGAACTCGCAATGACCTTATTCAATCATTAAATTAAGAATTACATTAAGAATTAAGATTCATCAGAAAATTTAAATAAGAGAGCCGTGAAATTTTCACAGACTTTTCTCTTAATAATAATAATAATAATAATAATAATAATAATATGATGATGAAGAAGAAGAAGAAGAAGACGAAGAAGAAGACGAGCCCTTAGAGAAGAGCGCTATTTAAGAAAGGAAAATGGAAAGAAAAAGTCAATGGTTAATAACATGTAAAAATATTTCTGCAGTATGTCTTCTCCAGGTAATGTTAAAAATGCGTACATATATGAAAAGTATTTCTAGAAACGCTGCTTGTCTTGATAAAAACTGTTGTACTGTTAATCTACGCGACAAAAATAATGGAACGCAGCAAGCCTGAATGGAATGTAACTGAAAACCAAGGCAAACGATGGGCATGGTCCTCATCTTAGAATTTTCCTCCAGTTGAGTGATCAGTGTCAGCAATTAATCAATTTTAGTAGCAACATTTTGTGGAACTCTCCTGTCATTTTATCTCGGTCCTCCTGGTGGGAAGTTTGCAATTTGCATATGCAATTACCTTCGTGCGTTTTCGGAGGTTCAGCTTTCATTTGAAAGCGACGTTTGTTCAAAAACTTATATTTTTTTAATATTGTTATACTTATGCGTATTTTCAAAATGACTTAAAGTGTACAAACCTACTGTCAGAATCTTGTTAAACTTAAAAACTGCAATTTGTTTTACTTTTCTTAAAGATCTCTCTTCTTTCAGAGTTTCAAAACAGTGAAAGAGATGCGTCAATCATCTTGTTTGTTAATAATAATAATAATACATAAAAAATATTTAAAATAGAAAATCCCTAAATAAAAATACAATAAAATATAATATACTAGCAGTAGAGCCCGGCGTTGCCCGGGGATGTAACAAAGACTGAAAAATAAAATTGAAAAAGATTATTGTTTAAGGTTGACGGACACGCATGTCTTAATTAGATTTTTTTTTGTTTCGTTTTTTTTTATGAATTGGTCAAACTCAAACAAAAACATTGTTTTCATTCGTTATGAGTCTACCGATTGAACAGAATTTTATTATGAACAATTGTCTTGTAAATGAAATTTTTAAAGCATTCTGAATGTAAAAATAAAGAAAAAAGTGCGTAAGAAAATAAGAAACATTACCTGCCAAAAAAAGGGAAGTTTTGTTGAAATCATTTGAAAAATGTAGGAAATCTGATCCCATATATAAACGAACACACACACACACAAACAACCTGGGTTTTATAATGAGTATAACTCGATATGAGTTGTCCCACTTTCATTCTCGCGACAGCGATGTCTTAATCGTGCTTTCAAATTGATTTCCTGCAAAAAAAACAATTGTGTCTTCCAATTTTTCAGCGCTGTCAGAACCACCGCAAGGTAATTTTACGTAGTCCTGTGAAGTTTTGTTGAAATCGGTTGAAAAATGTAGGAAATCCGATGCAATATATAAACGAACAGACACACACACACACACAACCTGGGTTTTATAATAAGTATGATGACAATATACATACAATAAATAAACGTCTATATCGATATATATATATATATATATATATATATATATATATATATATATATATATATATATATATATAGATTGTAAAAATAGTGTCATTAGCAAAGGTGTAACAATTTTGCCATCTTAATTTAAGAATAAACAGCAACATAGTAACAAGTAATCGATTAGTAATTGTCTCAATTTTACTCACAATGTTCTATAACCTTTTCAAATCAAATGAACCAGCGGTAAATGCATGAACTCTTGGTTTTGATTATGATTCCGGTTATTCATGTTGTGAATCAATTTGTTAAAGTAATTAATCGAGATCACATTCATGCTGACTTTATTCATAGCCATTCTCAGTGATTCTCGTGTTGCAGGTTTTGCTTCTGCAACTTTGTTTTTGAAAATGTCCCATGGACTTTCAATTGCGTTCAGAATTGTTCTATTCCGTGGTCAGTCCAGTGTTGCCAAATTGATCCTCTTCAGAATATTCTGAACAATAATTGCCCAGTGGCGTAAAGCAGCTTCATGCATACATATTGTGCACTGATTACTCTACATATAGTGTTCCCGTTGGTCTTTAAGTAGTTTCAGAAACCTTGAATGATCCACGCCGTTCCTGGGGACAAGAAGTATAGTGGAGCTGATTCAGATTTGAAGATGGCAAGCCAAATCATGTGGCTTGGTAGGTGCTTCGTAATCTGATTGGCGTTCTTTCAATAAAACCCATTACCAGGGAGTCTTCTAATGATCATTTTGTGAATAACGAATTGTTGTAGAGTAGATTCGTCTGAAAACATAACTTCTTTATTCTTCCGCTATCAATGTTTCACGTTACTCAGGAAATTCCAGACGCTTGAATTTCATAGGAGCGATTACGAGTCGATTTGAAGGATTTCAAACCAAATCAAAATCTTAAACAACGTGAAAATGTCATAGAACTGACATTCGTAACATTTGGAAGAACAGATCTTCTCGCAAGAACATTTTGTTGGTCGTGTAACGATACGATTCATCAAAGAATCATCTATAGCACTGGTTTTCTTTGGATTTCCACTTCCCCCTTTTTCCTTAAATGTTCCCGAATCTTGGAAAGTCATGATCGCATTGTGCACATCTGTTTTACTTTAACCTACTTTTACACTAATTGCCTGTTCATGAAAGCCTCAATCGCCTAGAACAACAATTTGGACCCTTTATGTTGGTGAAAATGATGATTGTTCAAATTCTAAACATAATTCATAACACAAATACTGACACAATGGCCGCTAATTTGGCAATGACAAATATATTTGACAATAAATCAAGTGTGCATAATGGCTGAGGAAATAGCAAAACGTTATTGGATCATACAATCTCATATGATACAAGGTAGCTTAAAAATAACGGTGTTACATCTTAGAGGAATTCCGTTAACGTCGGTGCAAATAAATACATCAAGGAATATAACTTATATGCACGTATACGAACATAGGTTATTTTTATAAGAAATATAATCATTGAGATTTCCCAGGATTTATGTCTATTAAGTTTAAGAATATAATTGATTTCAGGCTTTTTTTATGAATGCATATTAATTAAGTTTTAATGATAATGGCAATATTAGCCGTTTCCCTGTGAGGAAACATTTGACATGCAATGACCAAGCAAACTATAGTGTTTTCTGTTGAAATTTATAAAATCTTTCACTTATAGGAAAACAGGCTACTCAATTCCAGTAGCTGATATCGCTCTTTTCAGAAATGATATGGTTTTCCTTCTAAACCTTTTATTTGATGTCGTTTGGAATGTTAACATGTTGATTATGTCGTTATCTTCTCTTCGTGCTACATGTGCTATCCATTTTATTTCTTACTGCTGCTGGTTGTTCTCAGATTATGCGGCTTACGTTATTTGCTACAGTACTTTGTGATTCTCTAGGAATAGTCTACAATGTTCAAAGAAAGATGATATTTGCCATATTTGCTTTATTCACTCAAAGCAGTTCTTCCTAATAGATTTTATGAAGTGGTTGCATACAGCTAACACTTTAGATATTTCTGGAAGGTTTTGACGCCATGCCTGACATCCATATAAAAAAGCTATCGATCTGACGAGGGTATATAAGTGTTTCACTCGAGTTTTCAGGCTGATGTTTGGGATCTGTAGAAATTTGTGTTGTTGGTCAAAATTACATCTGGCACATCTTATTCTATTTTCAAGTTTAAAGGAAGATTCTAGAAGTTTACATCTAATATTGGTTTTACTATGATCATTCAAGTTGAAAGGTTGCGCTATCGTAGAAAAATTGCTATTTTTGAATTGGGAACGAAATTTCAAGTATCAGCATAGTTGAATTCATTAGAAGCATAGCAAAAAATTAGATCAACTATGCTAGAATGGCCACAAGTAAGGTGAGAGGGTGTACTGTCTTTTTCTATATATGGAGGAAAGTAATTAGTGTTGGTGACAGATTGCATAGAAATTTTGCATCGAAGTGTATTACCTGTAATACCTTGGAGAATAATTGGTCTATTCAG
>CAHIKZ030002833.1:1450000-1465000 GCA_903632075.3 Acanthosepion pharaonis
GCCCAAATATTATTTCCTTGGGAGCATTAGTAATTTTCTTTCTTTTCTTTTAAGCGATTCAACAAAAGCATGGCAAGAGTGCCACTAGCAAGCAAAGATCTACAAAGAATGTATATAAGGGAAAAGACTGGGGATATTAGGGGAGGTTGAGAAAAGTATAAAATGAATAACGGAGGAGGATAAAAAGAAGAACAGAAATCAACGTAAGGGGTAGCAAGTAAGAGGAAGGGAGTTCCACTGCCGGGAAGTGCTATTGAAGAAGCTGTTGGAGTAGAAGAGGCGGTTATATTTACCTGTTTCGACAGTAAAAGAGTGGGTCCAAGATGCCAGCCGAGTAGCACGCATAAATCAGGTGACAAGTGAAAATAGCTCTTTCGAGTAGATTACAAATATGTATTGTTTATAATTACTTTTTTCAATCATTTATTGCTGGTAATTTTGATTTGCTATCGGTTATATTCCGTGCTAATAGTAATATATACTTGAAAAACAAAGTGGGTAAAATAAGTAAAGGTTTATTGTAAAAACCCAGTACAATAAAAATAAAGGTAACAGTTATGCACAAGGTTGTCGCAAGTCAATCCAGTAGTGAGTGCTACTATTGGAAGGTCGGTAGTTCTCGCATAAGTCTGAGTCTTACCCAACAGAGCCCAAAAAGTATATTTACAAACTTTCACAAGCGATCAGATGTGGCTTAATGTGGTTTAATGTGGGGCAACCGAGCCCGTAGGCTCAGTCAAATATTCCCGTTGACCCCATATCAAACGGGGTCGTGTAGCTGTTTCCCGAGACCAGACTCTGTCCTTCTGCATAGCCTTGTCTGGAGATCCTCTCTGCTCGGAAGCAGAGAGTTTGACCAGCACAGTTGGAACAGAGACCAGCTAGTCTGTATTTACTAGACCCCGCCCCACGAGGGTAGATGTGGCACAAGGGCCGAATTTATGTGTAACTTCCAAGCCCCTAAGTTCGGCCCAAAAAGTCCCCGTAGAACCCGCATAAACGGGATCGCGTTAGTCAACCTCCCCGAACGAGACGCTCCACTTCGACGGAGCCTCGTCCGGGTTCCTCTCTGCCCGAAGGCAGAGAGTTCGACTGTTTAGCCCCAAAAGATTTCCGTTGACTTACAGATACTTATAGGCAGTTACTATCTATAGTGTAGTCACTCATGGGAGTGACAGATTATTCCATTACAACACTATGAAAGTGCAGTACTGGTATTTTCAGTATAAAAATGTGTTTGTAAATTTCATATTGTTTGACCCCAGTTTGGCGATTAACTATTTTACTTTACTATAATCTGAACAGGTTCTACTACCCCGGGTCAGGCTGAACCAAGAACAACTGCAATTAATCCTGGATGTAGTTTGTCGTCATACCAAGGACGTGTGTATCTCTAGGAATATATGGGGCAGCATATCTTTTTCTTATGCATGAAGATATATCGTCCTTTCTTTTAGGAAATATATTACGTTTTGGCGTGATTTCGTTTTTTCCACATGATATACAAATATCCAATATGTTTCTATAGCTTTATCAGAAATCCTTAACAGACAGAATTCATACACTCGCATTTCAAAAAAGTAAGCTCATTATATCTAGTGTAGACATCTAGTTTAAAGCTAGGTATATGATTATTTTGCTGAATATCTGACAACATGTTTCTCTAATTTTTCAGTTTTGTACTTCAAATTATCTACAATGGCGTATTGACAAGTTCTATGACATATCCACCCACTACAAAAAAGAAAATAAACTCTATGACTAATTATCAACAATCTTATTTTTTGAACAGATTTTGTTCGTACAGAGACATTATCAGCACCGCCACCTATGTAATACAATCTGTTAGTTTTTTTTTTTGTTTTTGTTTTTTGGTTTGATTTTCATAATACAGAACGTCCGGGATTTAACAACAATCGTCAGATAAAAACACATATTAGCAGTTTCATCCATACTTACATTTTTCCAATGAATATAATTTGAATAATATATTACCTGCAGCAAACAATACGATTACGTCTTTTCATTGACTTTTTTCATCGGAATATAAAACGTGTAAAAATATTTATCTATTATAATAAAGAAATGCAAAAATTCAGAATTCCTACATAGATTTTTGTATTCATAAAACGGTTTTGTTTAAACAAGTGCCATTCGTAAACATTTTACAATTATATTAAGTGAAAAAAAAAACAAAAAAAAAACAGCAACTCCTTAATGCATAGCCGAGAGTTAAATGATTAAGCTTGTTGTTTCCTACCTGATGCATGCAAAAAGTCTTTCTTTTGATAGTCCTGGGTATGATGATAAACTAAATTCGGCAGTAAAGCATCTTTTCGAAAGATTGGAGCTTTTGAGGAGTAATGAACCACGTCTTAAAAATTCTTCCTAGATTCACTCTGACTTCGAGTGATAGCATCTGTTAACGTCTCAGCTATCGGCAAATAGTGAACTCACAAACAAAAACAAAAGAATATGAAAGAATAAAATATACCAGCCACACATTATTTTATAACAAAATGACCAACAATACATATTTATTGCAGATTTACCAACAATACTTATTTATCTGTAGTTGAAGCCATAAGTGTGTATTCGAAATATTTATATTTTGGCAGTAAATAACTCATATAAGTTGAAATGCTGCTAAACAAAATCAAACAAGCGTCTCTTGAGAATACTGAAGCTGTTCCATGCATGTTGATAATGTTTGACCGTTGATTTTTAATATTATTGAAAATAATATTTGTTGAATCTTCTCCTATGTTCTATAACTCTTTAGGGAATGTTCGATCATGTCCTGCCACAACTATCAATCTTTTGTGATCTTTGGCAGCACTTATCCCTTTCCCAAGCCTCCCTTCCCTGTTATGCAAACTATTCATACACGTTTGTCACGTAGGTAGCCCTCTACCTCCTTTCTCTTGTGCGTGCTAAGTTTTCCAAGCCCGACATCATTATGTCCTAGTAATTTCGGCTGTCTCTTCCTAATTCTGAATATAAGTGTTCATTTTGTTTCTTTATTTTTAAAATGCACTGATCACGAAATAGGTCTCTGGATGTTCGCTCCATCTTTGGAGTGTTTTCCTTCTATAATATCATTGTTTCTCCATTTATTTTATGCAGCCTTTCAGTGATACCAATGTTTTTTTTCCTTTTAATTCTTTTATTCTATTGTCAATACTTACGTTATCCGTGTTGCTCATCCTTTCTATTCCTACGCACTTTTCATCGATTTCATTACGGATCATTTTTTTGAATTCTGTCAAAAACCGCAAAATAATCAGAGGTGCCAGACAATATATGACAGCAGAATGGTAGATTTGTACAGGCGAATGATAGATTTCTAAATGTACAAGAAGAACTCTGACAATAAAAAAAAATTTTGAGTCGATACAGCGACCGGACTTTCCTTGCAGTAGATGCAGCTATTGGTTCAATGTAGTTTCGCAAACTTCAAGTCAGTTGTATTTGCAAGTAGATGTAACGTATTCGGTTAGAATTCGGGTCACAATTCTCTTGTTCCGAGATCGAGTTCCTTTTCCCCAGCCATACATCATAATACCACAACCCTTATTAATTGATACCAAAATAAGCTATATGAAAACTAAGTAATTGTCTTGAATCGTAATACGGAAATAAATCGATTAATCTTTAACTACTCTATTTGTTGGATGGGTTTTAAAGTGTAGAACTTAGTTTCTGAAACATTTGATGCTAGTTATGTGTCCAATCTTATTTCTCGAGTTTTTCCTGATTTTCTCCATGTCTATAGGTATCCAAATTTCGGTAATTATTTGATCGTTTCCTGTCTGGACACGTTATGTCGCGCTCGTTTCGTGTTTCTAATCCGAAATTAAGAACTATTTCGTCTTCGCGTTCTTTTCCGACATTGCTTCTCGGATAAGCAAAAATTTGTAGATTATATCTGAGTCTCTATGCGTTTACTTGATGCACGGGTAGAAGAATATTGGTCGTTTATATCGGAGTTTATATGCATTTACTTCTTTTCGTCAACTGATAAGCATTCAATTGTCAAGTACTCTTTTTTATCCTTTTTCATAATTGTAATCTGAGTATTCTTAGCCACAACGAAAGAGTAAAATAAACATTTTGGGAGAGTAATTTATTTAATTTTACTCCAGGACGAGGCAGCATGAAAGCCACATTAAGAGGCCTTTTCTTAATTCCATATCAATATATCAGGGATTCACCGCTAAAATATTGTTTCGGATTAATCTGATTTAGCCGAAAGTTCTCTTCCTATTCATTTAACGTCTTGCCTTCCATTTTTAAATGAATCTGTACTGTGTGATATGCATATAACACGATTTCCGCTTCTATCTCCAGACATGATCTTACCAAATCATGTAGAATCGATGATATCCCTATGATTGTCCTTCAGAAATACACCGCAGAACTGGTCTCTCTTATCTAAAAGCTGTAAAAAAGACGACTTGTGTCGTCGGAGGTCACAGGGAAAATAAAATCACAATACCAAAATCCCACCTGTTTTTTCACGTGAGCGTAGTTGAACAGATTCCTACTCAGTTCTTTAGAAGGTCATTCTGCTTGTTGTCAAGCAATCCCAATATCTTTTACTACTATTTCTTAGGAAGTCATTCGGTTTGTTGTTAAGTGACCGCAAGATACTTTCCTGGTTCATCTTCGCCGAAACAAGACTTAGTTCAGTTTAGTTTAAAACCAAACAAAAAAGTGAAAGAAAGAGTGTGGGAAGAAGGATAAGAAGAAACAATGCATCGCTTCTAAAATATATTGTTCGTCTGATTTACTAGCTAACATCAAAGGCCATGTCACAAATCAAATTGGGCGATTAACTTGAATGTAACCTTCAATCTGTTTGACAACTGGCAAGAAATAACCTGTAAAGTTTAACGCCTCTAAAACGAAATTGCTCTCTGTTCATGTTAATGAACATTTTTGGCTTCCATCAACATGGCTGATGCTAACCACCTGGAAAAAAAACTCACTGCGCCTTCTTGCTTTTACGTTTTCCACCGACAGGAAGTAGAATGGTCATATTGAATCAAATGTGCTGCTAGAAATGTCGGTTTGCTATCCTTCCTCTTCAAAATCTATCTTGTACATTTAATATTATAAGACTGTGTATCGAATATTGCTGCCACAAACAGTCTGGTGCCTCTACAATGTATCGAGAGATTCTTGAGAACATCCAAAGAAGAATCAAAGTTACTGGTACTAGCATCCAACTCCTGCTGCCGTAACTTAGCCTTTGCCTTTTCTATACATATTTAACGGTTATTGTTCTAATGAAATGTCTCAGATTGGCTGCGAGATCGCAAAATCTCCCAGATGAAATTGTTCCTAGTAACCGTTTGCAAGTTTCTTCCAGCTTCCCGCTTTCCTATCCACTACGATCTTCAAAAATTTAAATGCAATGTCAATCGTCATCTTCTGCCCCCATGAATCAACTCTTCTTTTTTTTATTTTTTGCCCTCTCTAATTTTGTTTCACAATTATTGTAACCACTGTTGGAATATTTGGGTACCCTGGTGTAATAGTAAGACAGTCAAAATAAGCTAACTCGTTTTATAGTTCACGAATAGAAGGGTTAACCAATCAGAAGGCTCAAAATATTCAATGCGACGTGTATAAAGGCGGCCATGTTTTTCCCGAATATGCACTGCCAGCCTTTGATAACCCGGACGAGGCTCCGCCGAAGGGCAAATACTCGTTCGGGGAGGTTTACTTCTCCTGAACCCGTTTATATGCGTTCGAATAGGGAATATTTTTGGCCGAGCCTACGGGCCCGGGGATTCGACGTTAATCCCGGCCTTGTGCCACATGTAAGCCACGTAGGGGGTGGCTAAATATCACTGCCAGCCTTTGATGTCGAATTACGGCCAGCTGATGGTCTTGGCGATATAGTCAGATTCAGTAAAATATCTGACACGAGAGTATGAATCTTTAACGTGGTTTCATTGAACAGATTACGTACTGTGCTTTATTCTATATTCATAGACTATGGTGAACGTGGTCAACAGCCACTTGCATCCTAGTTGCTTTTATTGCCTCGATTGGGGTGAAGTTATTATGAATAAAACAGATATGAATGGGGAATGTGGTTTCTATTTTCGCCATGGTACTCTCAATTTTCTATCGTTTGCCTGCATTTTGTCTAAACGCGTTTTAAGTTATAATCTGATTTAGTTTTAAACTCTACCATTAACTTTATTCGTACAGGCATTAGTAGTTAAATTCTAAATTTTCAATGGTTTCCTTAAACTATTCAGTTTTCTTTCTACTTAAATTAAGAATTTTCAATTAACGCAAGAAGTCGCGGGGATTTGGCTAATGAGTTCAGAGGTAGTTATTTCTTTTGCTATTTGTCTTTTTCTTTACTGTATGGAATAATTCTATTATTTTTTGCTATTTGATTAAATCTTTTTTTCATTCCATTATTTTTTTTTTATTCCAATCTTTTTTATTCGTAGAGATTCGTTAATTTTAGCTTAGTTTGCTGCTCACTTACTATATATGACAATTGCTTTTCTGCTCTAAAATTCTAAAGATTTGTCCAAAATGAACCTCTTCTTTGTTTCTTTCTTTAAATCTGTCTGTCTGTATTTTTCGTTTATGAATTCTTACAACACCGTCTATTCTTTCACATTCATTTACTACATACAAAACTAAAAATGTCTTTTCTTTATTTCTTTCGTCTTTCTCTTTCTTTGTTTCTTTGTTTCTTTGTTTCTTTATTTCGTTCTTTCTTTCTTTCTTTCTTTCTTTCTTTCTTTCGTTTGTTCGTTTGCGTTTTCCTTCTTTCTTTTTCTTCTTTTCACTTTATCTAATATTTTATTTTCTATTTCATCTCTTTTGCTTTTATCTATTATTCTCAGTCCTAAAAATATACATCCTCTAAATTCATTCATTCATTCATTCTTAACTCGATTATTTCTGTCTTTACTGGTTTTTAAAGCGTTCATCTATTTTTTAAACTGTTTATATCCCAGGGTATTATGTTAAAGCAACAAAAGATGAAAAATATAACAGAATGGCTTTTTCATGTTAGATTAAATCATAAATGACAACTTTGCTTGATTTCAGTGAAGATACCAAGGTGTGCATATAGCCTGAGTACTTATCATAGAACAATGACGTACTCTTGCGAAAATTACTACTTGATCATCATACATAGTGTAATGGTAACTAATGTATACTAAATCAGCATATGTTATTTTCATTTTTTTTCTTTCATTCTCTGATTTGCCATTCCTTTCTTTTAATTAACTTGTGATAAGTATATTTAAATCCAGTAAAATTTGAATTTTTTTCGTATCTATTTCTGTCATTGTCTGTTTTTCTCTCTCATTGTCTCTCTAGCTATCTATCATCCGTTCTTAGATAAGTATTCATATTGTTTTATTACAGATATATTATTTAGTGATTTCCAAAGACGTACACACACATACATATGTATTTATGTATGCATATATGTGGGTGTGTAATTGCATTATATATATATATATATATATATATATATAAATTTACTTTAGTGGATACTCGTATTTGAGTACAAGCTACGCTTGTTTATTAAACAGTATAATTATTTATATTAGTGTACCGTCCTAAATATTAAATATATCTCATTTTAGAAATAGACGCGTCTGTTCAATACCGGTATCACCTAAAATTAATGTTCAAAGAGCTAACAATTCTAATAATAGTTGAATCGAAAATAGATTTAACATTCTTTTTTTCATTTTTAAGCGGAAAAATGAAACGTAAGTTAGTAAAAGTATTACGGGAAGTAAAATTAAAACAATATGAGTAACCTTAAATCTATAGTATGTATATATATATATATATATATATATATATATATATATATATATATATATATATATATATATATATATGTTGTGGTAGGATCCACCTAATTTGCATAGTGGAGTACCGACCATATAAATATGGTTGGTACCGGGGAAGAGAGGAATCAAGAGATTCAACCAGAGATTCTGCCCGACTGCCACTCAGTCAACACATTCTCCAGGAACGGTCTTACCAGGAATATACAAAAGACTATATATAAATATTGTGTACACTTTCTTGTACATTTTGTGTTGCATTATTATTCCATGCATTAGTCAAGTTTCAACAATATATATATATATATATATATATATATATACAGGGGTTGGACAAAATAATTGGAACACTTGTTAAATTCAAACAAAATTTATTTAATATGGAGTTGGTCCTTCTTTAGCCTCATAGAGAGCTTTAATACGTCTAGGAAAGGAATCATACAGCTTCCTGACTTCATCCAGGGGAATTTTCAGTCATTCTTCCATTAAAACCTTCTCCAGCTCTTTACGACACGACGGTGGAGGATAGCGGCTCCTAACTTGTTGCCCCAAAATGCACCACAAATGTTCGATAATATTGATATCTTGAGATTGGGGAGGCCACTCCATGTGTTCTAGCTCACTTTCAAGCACTTCATACCAATTCTTAACCACTCGAGCGGTATGCGTTGGAGCATTATCGTCTTGGAAGATGCAGTCACTATCAGGGAATAAAGTCTTGGCCATTGGATGAACATGATCTACCAAAATGTTCAAGTAATCTTTGTTGTTGATACTACCATGCAGGGCAACTATTGGACTGAGACATTTCCATGATATGTCGGCCCAAACTATCACTGATCCACCTCTATGCTTCACTATTGGAAGAAGGCAGTCAGGGTTGTAAGCTTCTTTGGGCTGTCTCCACACATAAACTCGCCCTGAATTTGGGAAAAGAGAAAAACTGGACTTGTTTGAGAATATGACTTGCTTCCATTGGTCTGCAGACCAGGCATTGTGATCTCTGCACCACTTCAACCTCTTTTGAATGTTGCGAGTGCAGAGAAGAGATTTCTTCCATGATATGCAGCCCTATGGAGCTCACGGTGAAGAGTTTTAGTAGAAACTGAATTATTCAGATGGTTATTCAAGTCAGCAGTCACTTTGGCCGCATTTGTCCGATGATTTTTTGCCACATTGAGTTTCAATGTACGTCAGTCTCTATCAGTAAGTTTGCAAGTCCGGCCCGAATTGCTACGGTTGCTAAATGTCTTGCCCTGTTTCTCGGATTGAATTAGCGTTCTTGATACGGTAGCGCTTGAAAAACCAAACAGTTAAGTAACCTTAGATATTGAAGTTTCTGCTATGCGAGTTCCAACAATTTGCCCTTTTTCGAACTCGGATTTTAAATTTTACTAAATTCTAAAAATAAATAAGACAAAGACAGTAAATTACATGAATAAACATATTTACAATAGACATAACCTGTAATTTCGAAGTTTTAGTTAAAGTTCTTAATATAATAGGTCTTTGAAATATAGAAGTGGATTTTGCAACTGTTCCAATTATTTTGTCCAATTCCTGTATATATATAAATAAAAGTGAAGTCAACACTCACTGGCGACAGGTTATTTCTTTGTAGACGCAATCTTCAGGCCATAGTGTAATAGTAACGGTCTGACGATGGCATCTATCATGAAAAAGCCTGTCGCCTCTGAGTGTTGAATTCAATGTTCATTTTATAGTTATAGTTACATACGCTCTATCTCTGATATTGAGAAGTTTATCCAATAAATATAGCACGTTTTAAAACTCTATCCCTTTAAAATATATATATATATATATATATATATATATATATATATATATATATATATATATATATATATATATCAGCTGTAAGGAGATGGATAAATGAATTGGCGATTCGAGTTCAAATTCCTTCTTCGTACGTTGTATTCACTTCTTCAAAAATTCCTTGACCAATGAACCAAGACGTATGAATTCATCACCCTCAACCCCGCCGCCAAGCAGTTTGTTAAGTTTCTGCGTAAATTGTGTTCTGTGGCCTTAAGACTCATTCAGTGATGGAGAAAACAATGTTAAACAATTGTATTATACTATCCAAAATTTACGGCAATGCACATGTTAAAAATTACGTAATCGTTGGAGACACGTGATCACATATGTCCTCAATGGATATTATGTATTTATATAAATTTAAAATTGAGTGTATTGGATAGCACTGTAGAAAGTGGACTCGACAAACCCAGCTCAAGTTCGGGGTTACTCTGTGGCATGCATTTGTACAACAACGGAATTGCGAAAGGCAATATTCCGTTACTTACTCAGAAACCAACAAAGAGTTAATTAGCACTGTAGAATGAACTCGATGGTCCTCTGGTCAAAGACAAAATTCAAGAGAAGTAAAATTCTGAATTTAAAACCGTGATTGAATACAAATAGAAAACAGATCATTATCTTTCCGGAGAATGCAAGAAAATTCATGAGATAATAGAAGAAAAAAAGCCCGTGGAAAAAAAAAACTGATCGACTACATTCTAAAGGGACATATCATTCAAAATATGTAGCGAAATAATTGTTTCTTAGTTCAATGCAAACAGAGAAAATGTAATATTGTTGTAAAATTAGATATACGATGTCAGGCAAACTGGATTGTGTTTTAGAGGTTAAAGTAAATATTGTTTGTAATTTATTTTAATAGGGAATTAGACAAAAACATATTTGTTTCAAAGGATATGGCAGGTTAATATATTAAAAAATTACCTAAATGCTAACGTTTATTGTCTAGTAAAACAAGCGATCATCGAGGTGAGAGGAGAAGTTCTTCGACATGTAGTCTAACACACGGATCTTGGCGTTTTAGATTATTGGTTCGGTCAGCAATTATTGTCGAATCAGCTGGTTCAGATATTATTCATAAGAATTCCACAAAAATATCAATGGTTTCAAAATTTATATTATATATATATATATATATATATATATATATATATATATATATATATATATATATATATATATATATATATGCGTCTGGGAGTGCATGAGGTATTACACACAATTTGACTGCAAAAATACTTGAAACATGGAAACCGCTAGAAATCCGGATTAGCTGGAACATCTCCATTTTAATATGTGTATCCGTTTATATGCACGCAAGCACTTGAATTATACACATGCACACATATAAAAGTATACACGCACACATATATAAAAAAAACATCTCGTTCTCACCTTTCTTTCTTCCTTTCTTTCTTCTTTTCTTTCTTTCTTTCTTTCTTTCTTTCTGTCTGTCTGTCTCTCTCTCTCTCTCTCTCTCTCTCTCTCTCTCTATATATATATATATATATATATATATATATATATATATATATATATATATATGCGTCTGGGAGTGCATGAGGTATTACACAATTTGACTGCAAAAATACTTGAAACATGGAAACCGCTAGAAATCCGGATTAGCTGGAACATCTCCATTTAATATGTGTATCCGTTTATATGCACGCAAGCACTTGAATTATACACATGCACACATATAAAAAGTATACACACGCACACATATATAAAAAAACATCTCGTTCTCACCTTTCTTTCTTCCTTTCTTTCTTCTTTTCTTTCTTTCTTTCTTTCTTTCTTTCTGTCTGTCTGTCTCTCTCTCTCTCTCTCTCTCTCTCTCTCTCTCTCTCTCTCTATATATATATATATATATATATATATATATATATATATATATATATATATGCGTCTGGGAGTGCACGAGGTATTACACAATTTGACTGCAAAATACTTGAAACATGGAAACCGCTAGAAATCCGGATTAGCTGGAACATCTCCATTTAATATGTGTATCCGTTTATATGCACGCAAGCACTTGAATTATACACATGCACATATAAAAAGTATACACACGCACACATATATAAAAAAACATCTCGTTCTCACCTTTCTTTCTTCCTTTCTTTCTTCTTTTCTTTCTTTCTTTCTTTCTTTCTGTCTGTCTCTCTCTCTCTCTCTCTCTCTCTCTCTCTCTCTACATATATATATATATATATATATACACATTTGTGTGAAGGGGGGCATTCCCGCTGTATGTTCTCGAAAATTAAGGTAGATTGTTCAAAATCGATATTTTGATGGAGAATGTGTGTGCACACACGCACAAAACAAACACACACAAACACAGGCACACGCACGTATATATGTGTCTGTGTATGTATTTGTGTATTTGCATTTTCTGTCTGTGTGTGTTGATTAAATAAGTTCTTTTTCATGTTTCATTTTTATTGATTTTCGTCTCCTATTTGGCAAACTGATTTTTTAATCATCTAAATTTGCGCACAAATTAGCTATATTAGTTTAGTTTATTTTCTGTGGATACTTATTACTTTTCTCTCAATATATCAATCTACTCTATATCTATCTGTCTATCTGTCCATCTATCTACCTCTTTCCCTTTCTTTATATATATATATATATGTGTGTATACACAAACACACACATATTGAGACACAAGAAGAGAAAGTTATAATGCTTTATATTACCCAGCCTCTTTTAGCATTATCTGCAACTTATTATGTCCAGAACGTTTTTTTTTTTCAGATATTAACTCTGCTTAAGCCAATCATTAATTCGGCCTTTTACTCGATAAGTGCCTGGTCACACGGTTATTGAGGCGGATTGCTTACACAGAGATCATCGTACATTGTCCGTGAAACCGTCTGTTTGTAAACTGATGCGTTCTTAGAACTGTCGTCTTTCATTTTCCCCCGAAGACAAGATCCCGCTGAGTTGATTGAATTGTTGTGTCTCGCCAGGAAATGCAGGAATAACTTCTGAGTGGTCGTTAATTGTACAATAAATAAGTCTAAGGTATTTCACGTTTTTGTCTGCGCTGTAGGTCCATCCAATATATCTATAACAAACACACACAAAGGATCACATACATTATATATATATATATATATATATATATATATATATATATATATATATATATATATATATATATATGAGTGCGTGTGTATGCCTGTGTGTGAAAGTACCAATCATCACATATCAAACAAAATATGACCGTTAACTTAAGACATATATAAGTACATAATTACACAATATTATAGAGCTCTCACTGCAAGGAAAGACACAAAATACACGCAGCTATTATTACTTAAGAAAGCAAAAAAAACATGGCTGCATCAAATTATTTCACTTGTAGGAGAGTTTAATTGAAGTGTCTCTAATTACATGAACAATACTAATGATTATAAATGTTTGATATATTATTTTATGGAGCAGTCTACGTACCTCGGAAAAAAGGTTTTCTGCACCTAAATATCCTTTGAAAAAAATGTATTTTTGTCTATTTCCCTACTGAAATAAGTTGCAAATAAATTTAACTTATTTACAATACGTGTATATTTGTAGGAGTTCGGAATCTAGATTTTTTAAAAACTTTAAGATATCGCCCGAAAAAAAAAAAAAAAAAAAAAAGATGTACGACGATGACAATACACAGTTCTTGATAATCAAGAAGACGGTGGACAAATACTTGAACAAATTTAGAAGTTTTAATTATTTTCTAATCAATTCCAGCCAAGTAAGATGATAATGCAAGAAGCTTCTGCGAGTGAAAGAGAATAAGACTTGAGAAGGAACCGGGACCCTAGCCCTAAAAAGGAAGCATAAAACTCTTCTCCTGTTCAAGTGACCGAGTAGCAAGGTCAGCTGGGTGATAGGCGAACCTATCTCCTCCTATTATCTGGGTGTGCAACATTTTAATCGAAAATTGACAGCATAGAATTAAAAAAAAGTTATCGGTCTACGGACCGTCAAATTTATGACCAGTCAACAAAATATCGGAGATTATTTTGAAGTGTGCTGAGTGTCTCGCAGAATCTGACTGACGATATTCAGTCACCCCTCCACTGGGGCGTCATGTGGCACAAGGCTTTTTAACGTAGGATTTCCGATCCCGTGGGCTCAGCCCCAAAATATACCCATTGAACCCGTATAAACGGGTTCAGGGTCGGTTTACCTCCCCGAAAGAGAATCCGCCCCTCGGCGTAGCCTCCTTCTGGTTCCTCCCTGCCCGAAGGCAGAGAGTTCAACCGAACAGTCGGTCAAGACTTGAGCGACTGACTGATTTGTTCTATAGCATATCATCCTTTTACGTGTTATTTAAATCCACAAAATATTAAATATTTTTAGGTCTGACGCTTACGAATAAGCATGAAACCGTCTGTCACCACTTGGTATTAAATGTGTCTATATATATATATATATATATATATATATATATATATAGACACACACACAATGATATGAATACATCCAGTTTAATTATCCTTTAATTAAAGTCTCTTATTATCATTATAATGCATTTTAGTCTTCATTCAGTTCTCCCTGGATTTATAACCTACTCGGAATTATCCATTCAAGTAACAAACTGGTAAGAATGATATATATATATATATATATATATATATATATATATATATATATATATAGCAGCATGGATCGGCGTTGCCCGTGCTTGATTCAAACATCATTACGACTCATACAGCAATCGCTATCACTTGACTGAAAATATTTTTGCACTTCCTTGCCTTTAAAGGAGTGCCCTTTGCCCTGCTGCATGCCTTACTTCTTGCCTATCTCACACTGCGATTTTTTCTAAGCTCTATACTAAACATTAAATCTGTAACGAAAAAGAACTAAACAAAATGAACACAAAACGATCAGCTTTAAAAAGGGCTCGTAAGTGGAAAAACCGAATGAAAAAAGAATGTTAACAACAAACACTTTTTCACACCAAACCCAGTTCTGCGGAGTCAGAATCAACGTTGGGGTTTAAGCAAGCGAATGAGCCAACTGGAGTAAAGTGCCATGCAGATTTAAATTGTTCCCACTTGTGACGAATGCAGCTATCGATTTTTTTTTGCATGTTAGCATGCTAGTTAACATTCGTGTCAGTCAGCTGTTGGCGCTCACGCTGGCCAATAGAATCTTCCTGCCTATTCGTTGAAGCCAGCTATAGGATCACACTCTTGTCAGTAGAAAATAGAGCATATGCATGTAAAATTGGTGAAAATTCGTCGAAAATTGCGGCCGTGCATTAGTTACAAACACATCCTGCCTTATATATATA
>CAHIKZ030002833.1:1467500-1510000 GCA_903632075.3 Acanthosepion pharaonis
ATATATATATATATATATATATATAGGTGTGACAACGAAATTGTAAGATGTTTAGTAATCTTGAAACCATTTTTCATAAGAGTCACTGCAAAAAAAGAAAAAGAAGTTATTCCGCTAAAAGTTAAACGGGTCAAAATTGTTTTGTATTAGACACACTGTCTTCCTAAATGAGCAATGGTGAGAGGAATAAGATCATTCAGGCCTTCGGTAATTGTACCAACATTCATACTCTGGCTTCCATATTCGAATTCCTTTCAAGAACCATCAAGGGAACGATGATTACGTTTAAAAAGAGGGAGAAATAGAAAGGAAAACTGGATCAGGAGGTTACAACAGCAAGAGCGCCATCATTTCATCTTAGATTTAAAGATCAATTAAAGAGACCAAATAGAACAGATCCCAGTCAGCTGATTTGGTACGCGAGAGAGGGGCATGACAATATTGCAAAAAGTAAGGGAGAAAAACTTGAAAATGAAATCTTGTGTAAAACCTGTGAGGCACCTTGTTACTCTAGGACAGAATGTTAGAAAGTTAACGACAGCGAAGATCATCTTGAATAAGTTGGTAAATGATCCAAGAATCACTTCAAAAATAGTCATTTTGTTTCAACACTTTTTGTAATGATGTTATAAAATCTTTATACTATAATTTTTGAACAAATAGTAATTGCTCTAATTTGTATTGCGCACTCTTTTAAGAATAGAATTTTTGTTTTTTGGAATTTTATTCTGTCTACACCAATCCTCTACTTGGGCATATATATATATATATATATATATATATATATATTAGCAAACCATAAAATCCAAAAGTAACTCATATAATGTATAGATCTATTTCAACTGACAAAAACTTCATTAGATTTTAAATTTACCTGTGTCAGCTGACGTAAAATTAATACGGAAATTATCTATTTCAGGTTTTCAGTCTGATGAAACGCACGAGATTATGGTCAGGGGAGTGTGGAAGGTGTTAGCCTTAAAGGGAATAGGTTTTATAAATTAAACCCGGATATAAATCTTATAACATTAAACTGGGGTTGCATAAATAATGAAGTGCCAATTTAAAAACTAAGAGAGGAATGAAAAAAAAATTTATAAAAAATTATAGAGATTAGGTTAATTTTAAAATTCAAGATCCTACTTAAAAATTATCTACCAAAGATAAATTATATTTAAAAGTGAAACATATTTAATGAATTAAAAATAAGATGTATTTAGATAGTTTATATTAAAATGAAGTGAAATTTTAATTAAAAAAGTTATAATCTTGCTGTTGTTTTAAAGCCCCAAAATATGGTGAAATTGTAAGAATACATTGTGGGGGAGATAATGATTTTCTGATACATGCCCTACTCTTTAAAACAAAGTTTGGTGGGGGAAAGGCTATTTGCGCGTAAGTGAATACAACGACCGCGGCTGTAATTAGGACCCGGCTCTCTAATAACACATCCCGAGCTATTATCTATTACATCGCCTGCACATCGATGCTTAAACAACCTGGTGTTCACAAGCGGTCAGCCATTATGTACTGAGTCGTGCTGATGTTGTTTTGCTTCGTTCATCGGAGGATAACAAGTTTTTCCGCCTGATATGACCATAAGCCCCTATTGTATGAGATATCGTTATCTAAGTGGATTTGTATCAGAAGAATCTTTCGTATGCTAGTTATCTTTCTAAGAGAAGAAACCTCCAATAATGAAAACCGTGAATACTGGATATTAATGCCATCACCAAGTCATACTGGGCTATGATAGGCGAAAATCTAGCTTAATATAGGATCTGTAGTTTTCTCGCCGCAGATGAAAATCCAACTTCACCAGGGCAGTCCAGATGTTTATTCATCCTGTCCACTCACTTAAATGATATCCGATGATCTTCAGCAGTTGAAGAAAAGACAACAAAAATACTTATAATAATGACAGACTATTTTTTAACAATCATTAAATGAAAACGCCTAATATTGACTGGGTTGTGCATGATCCTCAAATTCAATGACATGAACCCTACAGAGACAGTCAGGTTATCTTAGATTATTATTAGTACTTGCGTCTGAAGTGGCTGTCCTCCAGACAACACCTCTTATTTAGGGTGGGGTTAAATTTAAAATGTGGAAGGTTCTTGTGAATTTGATTCTAGTTCGATTCTGTTTTTGTGGATGTGTGAATGATTATCGTTCATATAATTCTTACATAGATCTCTATAGAAATTTCCCACGGGAGTCAGCTACCCAGAGTAAGTAAGGAGAGTTACCGAAAATCCTCGAGAGTTACCGAAAACCCTCGAGAGTTACCGAAAATCCTCGAGAGTTACCGAAAATCCTCGAGACCTACCTCAAAGTGATACACGAGGAACATTAACTATTTAACAGCAGTACAGTTAGGTACACTTCAAAAACTAAGTATTATTATACAGTTATTCATGCACTCCATTTGTTTCTGTGTTAAATTTTATCGCTTCTGACTAAGTGTGTGGGCTTCTCGATATTTATTGTAAAAAATATGCAATTTTGGCAAAAGGCCTAAAATGTGGAATGGATGAAGTCTGATCGTGACTTACCTAGTTAATCCGATTCACGACCCAATCGCTCAAGTGTGTGGGCTTCTCTGTAGCGTAGATTTGTCCAGCCAAAATTAAATTCACACAACTGGCCTCGTCAAAATATCTTTGGTTCACAGGCATCTCCGCCACCCCCACCAGGGTATAGAAATGGAGTAAGGAGAGGGGGTAACAATCCCGATACTCGGATGCGAGTGGGTGACGGCAACAACAAAAAATTTGATCATAACTTCCTGTGGTGTGGTATTGTGTATGACTAAACTATATTATTAATGGTCACTGCTGATGGACTTTTTTTTTAATTAATTCACCCCCAAAAAATCGATAATGTCACTAAGATAAAAGGGGCTAATGGAGAAATGGTATACTTTAGAAGGAACCGTAAACCAAATCCTAAACAAGTATTAAGGGATAAACCTATATTCCTGTACAAAAGACTGGGGAGGTATGTCAACCGGACGATAGTTTTCTAAGCTGAAATATATATTTTTCTTTTGCAAGAATAATTATTTTATTTTACGAGTGAATATTAAATTAAAATTTTTGGGAAATAATTTTTTATTTTTGAAAAAAAAGAAGCTCTAATGTTTATTCCATCGCATTGAAAGAGATGAGGTTTAACTTTTCCCAAGTGTATTTATACGTAAGTGAATGCAAAGAAATCGACTGAAATTAGAACACGGTTCACCGTCTTTTTATGCCAAGTTTTTATCCATTGCCCCACCCGTATATAAATCTGGTAATTGATGACGTTCACCCCGTATTTTTGACGGTGCACGTGGTTATGATTCCTGCATCTGAAAAATTATGTTGATTTAATACAGGAAATCATTTTCTGAAAAGTTAGGTGTAACTCTATCTTCGGATTATTCCTTCAACTTATTACGTCTCGAGAACTAAAAAGTTAAGTTTAGGGAGTAAATTAAATAAGTAAAATAAAAAAAGAAATAAGTAGTGAAGGAGTAAATTAGAAATTGTAACAACAAAGCTAATCATCAGTTTTAATTATAATTCACTCCGTACTTTATTTAATGAAAAACAATTTCTCTAAATACGATAGAAAATATAACGAGCATATAAATAGATTGTTCATCTAATTACAGAGGAGACAACAGACCGCCACTCAGAACTGATTTTTAAATCAGAACAAAATGTCCAATATTTGCAATTTTTTTTCTTCCGAAAACACAACATTCTGTCTTTTGACAGGAATGCTCCCTTAAATCAGTCACATCGTTAATCCGGAATCCATTGTCGACACTGAATAGAACAATGGATGGGACAATACACTCAAATAAACAACACTCCTGCGTATGACGATAAACAAGGTTTTAAAGTGTTTGGTGAGCGAGGAACCAACCCTTAATTGCGCTTGTCCCCATTCCCACTCTGACTGGGGGTGCAACACGTGTTAGGGTCCCAGCTGTGGCCAAATAGCCAACTTCGAAACTGGGGTCAAAACACCGCGAAAATATAAACATTTTTATATTAAAAATACCAGTAATTCATGTTCAGACTAAAAAAAAAACACTACCTACAATAGATTTTTGTAAAAGATAACAATAAAAAAAATTGCCAGCTTTATTTTTCTTGAAGAAAAAAATACCGGCAATATATATTTTGTTAAATAAATTACCAGCAATACATTTTTGATAAAATAATTACCAGCAATATATTTTTATAAATGAAATTACTAATGCTCCCCACCCCCAATTTAAATTTCGGAATTAAGTGTCCATAAAGTAGGTGATATGCCGCTCCATAAATAAACAAACAAATCAAATCACCAAAAATATTAGCTAGTTATTTAAAATCTAAGTAAAAAGCGAAAATGCCACTTGTGTTCAGTCACGGCTTTCAGATTTTTAGGTATGATGCTGTAGAAACAATTTTCACTTTTCACTTTTTCTTGGGCGTGGAAAAATAAAAAAAAAACAAAAAAAAAAAACACTGGAAATTATTCATGACATTTTCTTAAATCGATTGGAAACCAGGCACGACACGAAATTCTTCTCATTTTCCCTAGATCCACCATTTAGAATGCTGTCAGAAATTCTACATTCTGAATTCTTAAGCAGGGCTTAATAAATGAATGTCGACGCTATTCAGTGACCGGTTTAATCATTCGGTTTTACCTTGGTTCATTTGATATGATGCGAGACATGAGTTGGCGAATAACATCATATCTGAAACTCTCATTAAAATCTATAATTCGAATTTATTCATATTTCAACCGTTCAAAATGATATTTATTTTCAGTTTTCTTTGCTTTTTTTCTCACTCAGTGTGATTTCTTTCTCAGAAAAGTGTTGTGATAATTTTCTAATTATTTTATATATTGTATATATATATATATATATAAATTATGTTAGATATTTCGTTAATGTGGATAGGCAATGATTTAAGAACATGTTAAAATAAAGTAATATATATATATATATATATATATATATGTGTGTGTGTGTGTGTGCATATATATGTGTGCGTGCATATATGTGTGTGTGTGTGTGCGTGCATATATATATATGTGTGTGTGTGCATATATATATATGCAAACGCACTTACATATATGCATGTGCGTGTCTATATACGTTTATTGTGTTTTTTTTCATGTGTTTATTATCATATATATATATATATATATATATGCGTGTGTATTTTATGTGGTTAGACAATTATTTGAAAATATTAAAATAAAAGTAATATATATATATATATATATATATATATATATATATATATATGCATATATATATATGTGCGTGCATATATATATATATATATATATATATATATATTTGCACTTACATATATGCATGTGCGTGTTTATATACGTTTATTATGTATTTGTTTCATGCGTTTATTATCATATATGTGTGTGTGTGTGTGTGTGTGTGTATTTATGTGTGAAGAAAGAAAGAAACAAATAAAGAAAGAAAGACTGCTGGAATTGGTAATTAGATGAAGAAAATTATTTAATTTCATGGCGTCAATTTCATTTCGATTATATATTTCAGCATGACACAAGAAATTGAAACATTATTCAGAGCTTATTCAGTTTCTCTCTGCTAGCGTCAATAGGAATAACAAAACGCTTTTTCGAATAATTCCGCTCAATCCAACTTTGCTGATGCTCCTACACACACACACACACACACACACACACACACACACACACTTTTATTATATATATATATATATATATATATATATATATATATATATATATATATATATATATATATATATGCGACGATGTGAATAATTTCTCAGGCCAAATGAAGAGCCAGTTCAAGAAAAAATCAGACATCAGGCGTAAGGAACTGGGTGAAAGTGATAACTTTTCAGCATACCCTCATATATGAAAATATAGACACCAAATAGAAAATATGTCTGAAAAGTAATAAACAGAAAATAGAAACTATAATCTGGATTTGGAATGATACCAATGATGGTACATAGCTGAATCCATCACAAAATTTAGGATCTTGACGTTGAAAATACGAATCACCCTGAGTATGGATCAATAACTCCGAGTATGGATCAATCCATATATAAATTTCTGGGACATCCGTTAGTACGTCCGTCGCATCTTCTAAAATAACCATAAATTGATCGATCGAAATCTAATTTTTGGGAGAAGTGCAAGTAGTAAGTGGGTACAAATTTCAATTGGTTTTATTTGGGTGCGTATCTTAGTACAATAAATTTTCATTAATTTTTTGAAAAAAAAAATATATTATTTAACATAAAAAAATCCTCCCACTATTTACAAAACTATATAATGATTAAAATAACAAATACATATTTCATAAAAATGGATTGCGTTTTTTTTTTTTTGTTGCATATCTTTTCTTTAAGTTTTATATAAACAAAAACATCTTTCCAGCATTTGCGAAAACGACGAACAAATTACAAGACTTCAAAAAGTTGGAATTTAGCTCCAGAAAGAAATATTTACGCATGGCTAGTTGTAGGTTGCATACTCAAGTGTAAGAAATCCGATGAATTCTTCGCTGTTAAAAAAGCAAAAAAAAATATTCTTAAAAAAATATTGCTTAGTCCTATTAAATATATTGCTTAGTCCTATTAAATATAAGAAAAAAATATTGCTTAGTCCTATTAAAAAATTCTTAAAAAAAATATTGCTTAGTCCTATTAAATTATATTAAGTTAAAAAATAAAAATTATTAAACCTCGAAGTAGGTTTTGTCAGTATTTTCTAAGCAGGGTAGTTTATTCAAATTTCATCAATGGTTTGCGTAATTGAACGAAACGTAGAGATTTTAAACCGTAGCCGAGTTTCCAGGCCAAGACGAAATACATTGCTGATTGTTCTTTGTTTTTTGTTTTTTTTGTTTTTTACATCTCTAAATATATAGCAATAGTACCCGATCAGACATGGCAGTAACATTCAAAGCAAAGACGAATGGTAGAATTATAAATACGTAAGATAGATTCTGAAGAGAAGAATTGTCTGGTACGACACGGTGAAGCAATTATCTTAGCTACAGACTTAGGAATTCATTCAATATACTCTTTGCACTTCATGTCATCTGAAAACGTTAGTACGAGAAAGTGCAATGACACACTCTCCTGGATGTCAGCATAGATTAAATAAAGTGTTCGTTTCTACTTTGCATGGAGTTTACCAAGATCATCAAGCACCGGATGAAGGCCGGAAGGAAGCGCGATCAAACTTTTTAATAACGGCAAGAAGATTGATAAAATTGGTCGGGGCCTAAATAATATAAATAATGTTAGCGCCTCATTCCAGAAATTCGGACAGTAATCCACGTAAATGTTTATCACATTCTCTATGTAAAGAGGCATGGATAATCTCTGACCGGGACACACATAAATCATACCAAAGAACAATTATATGAAAATATATGTCTACAAATATACAAATCTTTTTTTTTTATCTGTGCTGAATTAGTGAACTTAATATATATTCAAACCGTGCACACAGGCATGGACAAACACACATACATGCACACACAAACACATACAAACATATATATATATATATATATATATATATATATATATATATATATATATAGATATAGATACATAGAGAGAGAGAGAGAGAGAGAGAGATTAGATCAATATATATATATATATATATATATATATATATATATATATATATATATATATATATATATACATAACTCCCAAGAGGATAGAATCCAGGTAGAACTCAATGTCCAGGACAGAGTAAGAATTTAATATAAAATGCTCAAGCACTAATATTTCATTTCTCTTTGAATTTTGAATATTAGTGTTTGAGCTTTCTACACACACACACACACACACACACACACACACACACACACACACACACACAGAGACATATATATATATATATATATATATATATTCCTAACAAGTATTTTTACGCCCTGTGTTTATTTAATGTCTCTTTATTAAGGTGGATATAAATACATTTGTCTCTTTTTTTCTGTATCTTTTTTTTTCCTTTTCTTAATTTTTTTGCATGTGTTTTATCTTCCACTTCCTTAATCACTTTTTTCTTTCGAGAGATATAGATTTTCCAAGCGTAGCTGAGATATGGCACAAGGCCGAAAGTAGGAGGTAGCCTGTGAGAGTCGAACTCCCTACTCAGTCGAGATTGGTCTAACGAGATAAGCTTGCCGACTTTTGAGAGATATATACCTCCTTCGACAGCCCCTTGCCATCCACCCCGCTCCCTAGCAATTTAAACCTGCCTCCTCAAACGCGTGTGTGCATAATTTAAGACATTAATACTGAATCCTTCTTATACTTGGAATAATTGTCACCCATTGATTTGTATGAAATATTGATCTGCGGAAAATATATTTATATATATATATATATATATATATATATAGAGAGAGAGAGAGAGAGAGAGAGAGAGACAGAGAGAGAGAGACAGAGAGAGAGAGACAGACAAACAGAGAGAAAGAGAGGTTAAGGTAATTTGCGCAAACAAACGTTTATTTACGCCAAAATTTCTTATGCCAGCATTTTTTAAAAACTTTCTATGTTTATTGGAGAAAATGGGACACAATCACTATGCGTTTATAGATGTGGACTCTTTTGGAAAATGGTCTGAAGATGGTTTGAAACGTGAATATATGTACATAGAAATTGGCAACATATTGTGTCTGCCAGCCCCACGTCTAAATCAAAATTCAGAGCATTTCTAAAAAAATAAAGGTTTATCTATAGAAACTTTCTATCCATACAATGGGTCACTTTATCCTGTACATTAAGCAATGATTAAGTAATGTATATAAAGGGAGTTCGCTCGCTTCCAAGTACGCCTGTGGCGTCTAGCCAGTCCCTGTTACGGAGATTCCTTCTCGGGAACATTTATATTTGTCCAACACGCACAGGGACAATATGTCGTTTATAGTGAAACTAAGCAAAGTGGATCCCTTAGTTACTGTTTCTAGGATAGTGCCCATCATTGGACGTTATCATCAGTTTGAACAAAGCCAGTTTGCTCAAACTGTATACATACATACATACATACATACATATATATATGCGTGTGTGTGTGTGTGATAGAAATTTGGGGGGTATTTGAATAATCATTATCATATTTTTTATCACTTGTATATCCTTCCTTGATCCAGCTTCTAATGCTCTGGAGTGAGCGTCTTGGGAAAAGAAGACGTGGCTCTTGGGGCACAATCCGTTGGGTTACGCATACTTGTATGAGTATCATCACGGAATTCAGTGAGTAGCGGCTCTATATCGAGTCTAGACAGTTTCTTCTTCGTCATTGAGGCCCGTTGGTCCCTTGCGTTGCGATGTAACAATAGCAGATGAGTCTCAAATAGGACAGAGCGAGCGACCAGTGCTTTCTGTTGAGAAATCTTCGAGATTCTATGAATTTACTAATATATATATTTTTCCAGATCATTTAATATTTTGTTAAATTTACAGACGAAATTGCTACATCTGTCTGTAAGTTCTATGCTAAAAGTTTTTTTTTATCGCATTTCTCTCTTGTGAAACGCGATTCCGTCTTTTTGATTCTCGTCGACTTTGACCTTCAAAACTCTAATGCAATGTCAATCGTTATCTTTTGTCGTCTTTATTCTTTATTTTATACTATCCTCTCCCCTTAATAGTACAAGGTAACCAAAAAAGTTCTGTCCATTTTTTGATTCGTCATTGAATGAAATTGAAATATATACGAAATGTGTGTAGCAATTGTTTTCAAATTCGGACAGCCGGATGTAGGAACATCAGCAGTTATAAAAAAATCCCGCGCACCGTGCCCGGCCATCAGTTATAAGCCGGACAGCTGTGAGAAGGATGGAAGTGTCTAGAGATCTCGTTTGGGGCTGTTTGCTTTACGACTTCAAAGTGGGCTTATCAGCAGCTGCATCAAGTCGCCACATTTTGTGAAGCGTTTGGGCATAGTACTGTGGATGAACGTACTGCATTGCGTTTGTTTCAAAAATTCAAGTCGGGAGATTTGTCTCTCCATGATGAGCCTCGCAGTGGACAACCACAGGTCTTGAATGACGGAGTTCTGAAGGCGGCCATTGAAGTGGACAGTAGTCTAACGTGTGGTGAACTTGCAAGACAATTTAACGTTTCCGATGAAACAGTTAGACGTACAAACTGAGCAAGTTGGTTCCGCAAACGCTGTTGGAGGTCCACAAGGGACAACGAGTGGTAGCCTGCGTATCACTGCTTTCACGCCACCGCACCGCATCCTGATTCAATCGTGTGCTTACCAGTGATGAAAAGTGGGTTCTGTACGAAACTCTCAAGCGTTCCAGACATTGGTTGTCTCCTCAGGATGCTGTCCCTCACACCGTAAGACAGCCTATGCACCCACGCAAGATTTTGCTTTTTTTCTGGTGGACAGGTCCTCAAGTGATTCATTATGAACTGCTACCAACGAGCCAAACGGTCACTGGAGACCTATACTCACAGCAATTGAAACGTGTGCAACAGACATTGTGCCAGAAGGATCCAACACTGGTGAATCGCAAAGGTGTGTTTTTCCTCCATGACAACGCCAGGCCGCATGTCGCGCGAGTGGTCAGGGATACCAGACAGCAACTTGGGTGGAAGACTTTGTGCCATCCATCTTATTCACCTGACCTTGCGCCATCCGATTACCATCTCTTCCACTCCCTGGATAATCATCTTTGTGGGAAATCCTTCACCAATGAAGCAGGCTTGTGCAAAGCCCTCACGGACTTCTTTGCGTAAAAAAACCCCGAGTTCTACCGCAAGGGTATTGAACAGCTGGAGACACGTTGGCAGAAGGTGCTGGATGCCGATGGCGATTATATCGAAGACTAAATATAAGTTACCCATACTATGAAGCGTTTTCTTTTTATCCTTTAAAAATGGACATAACTTTTTTGGTTACCTTTTATTAGTTCTCATATTCTATAGCACTCAGTAATTCCTTGCATCTTAGTGGCCTTATTTCCTTGCTCGGAGGGACATTATTAAAAACATAATTAATTCGAGGAAGATGTGTTCATATATTAAATATATTTCTCTTTTATAGGGAACAATGCAGATATCACAATTGCTCAGTTTAATCCAGGTAAATACTTTTGATATATATTTGTCATTCTGGGTAAATATTTTCTGAAACTTAAGTCGTATTAATCATGCATGCGTTTACAAATAAAATCATGCATTGAATATTGCGGTCAGATCTTGCCTGCTGCTTATGCTATGTATTTAAAGATCTTGATAAAATATAAAGAAGAATTTTCAATTTTATGGGTCCTGACTTGGCATCTTGGCTTTACTTTTCCACAATTGTAACGTAGTTTTCCTGTATCTTATCTAAAAATTATTTTCTTGGTTATTTTTCTGATGCGCTTTCCTCTTTACAAACAAATGCACAGCACTAGATGTGCTGCTATTTCTCATAAATTTACATTGAATATTGCTAGATGTAACCGTAAGTTTTATGTTAACAGTTTATTGTCTCGAATTCCTGTTTTTCGAACTCACTTCCAGCTTCTTGATTTCCAGTCAACTTTGATCTTCAGAAATTTAAAGTCAATCCCAATCGTTCTTTTATGTCTACTCAACTCGCGTTTTTATATTGTTCTCCATTCTTGCTAATGTTATTTTTTTTTCTCATATTTTCACAATCGGTAACCGTAAATTACAACCAGTAAACTTTGACTGTGGTGAAATGACAAATGTATGTTCGATAATTCTGATAGAATTATTTTACATTATTTATATTATTATTTTACCTGTCGATATTTCTGAGATGAGGTATTGTGTACATTATTTACATTATTCGGACTATTGTCCTCATCTTTGTCGCCATATTTATTACAACGTTTCGGCCGTTGTACGCTCCGGCCTTTTTCAGGTGATTGGAATGTTGAACCGAAGCCTTTATTGCGCTCACTGGGGTAGACTGTTCTGGTAAAAACATGCAATGTTAACAGCAAAAACTGCAATATGAGCACTGGTAAAAATGGTTGCTGAAGACATTAGGTTTATAATACCCACAAATTCATACACAGATGTCTTCAAGTACACTTGTCACAGTGGATAAAGGCGTTGGTTAGATCCAGTGACATAACCCAAAGAGTGTGAGTTCAATAGTTCAGAGGGAAAATTAAGAGGAGATAACTGATAAATGACATCCATTAAACATGGCACGTGGAACTAGAACAGTCTACCCCAGTAATCGAAATAAAGGGTTCAGTTCGACATTCCAACTACCTGAAGAAGGCCGGAGCGTCAACGTTGTGATAAATATGGCGACAAAGATGAGGACAATAGTCCAAATAATGTAATTATTTTAAACTTTCAATTTTGAAAAAAGTCAAAAATAAGATATATTTCACATCAGAAAAATATAGTTGACATTTCTAGCTTAGATAATGGGAAAATAATTTTTAGAAAATTATAAACTCACAGGACATATTGAAGACAGGAGGGAAAGAGGGCATTACCTACGTAGCGTGTTTGTGTACAGAGTGGACTAAAAAGATTTGACATAGCGAAAATCTTTTTCTAAGAGGTACAAACGACAGGAAATTGCACAGTTATGACCCACAACGTCCTTAATAGACAAGGCCATAGAAGTAGATGTATTGATTTTGTTGTAACCTAGAGAATGTTACTGAATAGAATAATCACACGAAGGTTGGTAATGAACGCTAATACGTAGGACAAGAACAACATATATAAGATTCGTTAGCGGCGGGTAGATGTAGTAGTCAACTGCTAGAAGTGAGTCAAGTGAATTCCACAATGAATTTTCAATTGCAGGATATCTACCAATCGCCCCACGCTGTCAGATGTGGCACAAGGCCGACTTTAATTTGGAGTTTCCGAGCTCGTATACTCAGCCAAAAATTCTCCGTAGACTGCGTATAAAACGGGTTCGGGTGGTTGTTTCCCAAGACTTGACTCTGCCTTTCGACATATCCTCGTCTGGGGATCCTCTCTGCGCGGAGGTAGTTTGACCAGCACAGCTGGAGACGAATCTCCAACTGCAGCATATCTACCAACCGCCTAACGCCGTCAAATGTGACATAAGGCCGAATGTGAGGTATCCCAACCCGTAGAATCGGCCAAAATTTCCCCGTAGACCCCGTATAAAACTGGGTCGGGTATCAGTTTTGCGAGACGTGACTCTGCCCTTCGACATAGGAGGCCGAGGGTTTGAACAGAACAGCTGGAGACGAATCAACAACTGCAGACCAAGAAACAGCATTTACTACTGTATCTATGTGAATGGGGGTGAAAAAAAAACATTATCATCCGTAGATATGCTACAACAGATTTCTTCACAGGCTAATTGTAAAGACTGTGATGCGTCAACGAGAGCCGATGACATCATGTCTGCTTTCATATTTTTCAGAATGTATTACTTTTGGGAAATTTTGTATTATTTTTATTCAAGTATATAAGAGAGATATAGGTCTAACATTTTTTACACAGTTATACTGCAAATATTCTGTTGAATTTTGTTCACCTCAACAATGATATTTTAGTTACATTACACGTCATATAGAACATAATGCATTATTCGACCATCTTCTTTAATGTAAGTTAATGATTTTGTTATTTAAATCTAACGCGCTAATTAATTTTTCTGTGCTATCTGTCTGTTCGTCTTTGTGTCGGGTTGAAATGACAAGTCTAGCACCAGAATAGAATCAGAAAACCTAGACAATGGAATCGTGTGTCATTTTAGGTAAGAGATATGGCAATATATATATATATATATATATTTGTGTGTGTGTGCGCGCATGTGTGTGTGTGTGTGTTTGTGTGCGTTTATGTGTGAGTGTGTGATTCTGTGCGGGCAAGCGTATACGAACACACATGTTTGTATGGAATACAGGTAATTTGTACGTGTCTTACTAGCATAATCCTTACACTTGCATGTAAATACATTATGCATAAGCGTCATTGCATTTATATATATACCTTATATTACACAATTTATGAATATACTTTTATATATATATATATATATATGTATATATATATATATATATATATATATAAAATGTAAAAAAAATATATATATATAAACATACACATATATAAACACACACATATGAACACACACACACATATACATATATATATATATATATATATATATATATATATATATATATATAAAAACAAAAGCAAAAATGATATTGGAATCCTGCACTGAAAACAAGAGAGAAGTTACTTTTACGAAGACTTATAACATAAGAAGACTTATGACATTATAATATCTCCTACGAAATTGATTCCACGCCTCCTTTTTACAACTTGCAAAAAAAAAAAAAATAAACCAAAAAAACAAATTCTATTTAGACTTACCCATAGATATAGGAGAAACAAATGCCTGATCCGTTGTGCTTTAAACTACTCGGTCACAGAGAGTGTGACAACGCAGGGGGATAGTATTCACTCGTTATTTCTCTTAAAAATAATGGCGTGGATTCGAAAGCAGCCAGGGAGCACGTATTCTTTATCACGTTTTCTCCAGTTCGCCCGGTGATAGACTTAATAAAGCACGTGTATTCACTAAAGGTAACCAGTGAAGTAATAAATATAGCAAAAGCACATAAATTCTTTGGAAATTACTTTGTTCACAAATTAGATACAATATATATATATATATACATGTGTGTGTGTATGTGCATATTTGTGTGTGTATGTGTGTATTCACGTTGGCATTGAAATATTAACTCATCTGTCAATACAATTGCTTTCCTTTCAATTCGGTCTCCGCTGAATTCACCTCATTACTTTTTAATAATATCAATAATTTTCACACTCATGTCACACGCCATTGTTCGAACAAGATTGAACATCAACCTTCCGTATGATAATTTGCTCAAGAGACACCACACCAAATTTCTAACATTGATATTACACCATTTTCCTATGAGCTCTTTCGCCTCACTTTTTTTTATCTTATAGATTACTAAGCTTGGTAAATATCTTCCAATATGCAGATAAAATCTAAAAGCAAGAATCTCATTCTATATTATACCAATTCTCTTCTTAATACGCATTATCTTGCCTTCAAAATCCAACCCCTATTTGCGTAAGGAACTTGATACTAATAACTTTTCGGATAGTAAATGTTTAAATTAAAATCAAGAACAGTCATTTTTTTATTAATATTAAATAAATGACATTTTATATATATATATATATATATATATATATATATATATATATATATATATATATATATATTTATTTGGATTGATGTGAGTTTGTGACCCTGGGTTTCACGCTTTTTTATTTATAATTACACACACACACACACACACACACACACACACACACACATATATATATATATATATATATATATATATATATATATATATATATATATATATATATATATATATATATATATATATATATATGTATATATATCCGAATGTAATGAGAGCTAGAAAATATATAAATTCACAGCATTAATTCAAAAAAAGGACTGTATACAGATAGTAGACCAATAATTATTTATAATTTTTTCATATAGCCAAATAAAATTTACTCGCGACAAAGAAGCAACTTCCTTTTCGTGCATTTATTTACACGTTGAGAACCAAAATGGTTATGAACAATTTTGTTTATCTGTCTATATGAAAAAATATTATAAATTAAAAAAAAAAATTAATATATAGATAGATAGATATATAGATAGATTATGTGTTATTTTTCATTAGGCATTTTTTTAAGCATAGTAAAGCAATTCCTTCAAAATGAATATCTGCCGCAGGATATGTTCCTATCATTTTCTTTGGTAATGTCGACAATGAACTTGGAATATTAACTTATCTAATCAAAGCGGACAGTCTGGGAAAGCTACTATGATAAATATTTTAAAACTTAATCATTTTCTGAAAACATATTAGAGATAAAAGCGAATTACTTGTATACCTATTATTCTCATACAGACGCCGAGCTTCTTTGAATTTTGAAATTTTTAATTTATGTTATATCTGTTGTATAGGTTGTCGGCAATTTAAGCTCGCGTTAGAAAATAATACATATTAAAGAAAAAGGTAAGTGAACAGCCATGTAATGAAACTTTAAATTTTGAAAATTTTGAGTAAAGTCTTTCATACAAAATTTAAATTACGTTTCCGCCAGACGCGTGAAAATACAAAATATTAATCATTGCTAATAACAGCAACGGGTTAATTGGAAAATATGAGAAAATATCTTGGTTTTATCAGCTCTCCAAGGTTCAATATAGGAATTACTATATCTGTAGCATTTTTATTACTTCAAACGTAATCGCTAGAGGAGACTCGTAATTGAGTAAACGTCCCGTTTAATTTAAATAATTTTTATTTCATCTTCCGGTCTGCGCACCCGAAAAAGTTATTAAAGTAAATGTACCCTCCGACTGGAGAAACCACTGTCTGATCAGGTGTGCTATGATTGCTCGGTTACAGAGAGATTCACAATAAAGCAATGCTGCAATATACACTATTTTTTTTATTCTGAAATTTCTGGGACACAATATGACGAAAAAAGACTTGAAGAATTTAACACACAAGGAATACTGAAAGAGGGAGTTACAAAACGAAGCAGTGAGTTACCTATTTAATGATTTTATGTGAATGGTTTGCAGAGAGACGGGAAATAGAACTTGAAATGCTCAATCATCGCTTAGGCCTACAAGAGAGAAGACGCCGTGAAAAACATCACCTTCAACGTTCTGAAAAGTTATGGCACATAAAAAAAAAGATATATCTGATAAATATGGCTTCTCAAGAACATCTCATTAACCTCTCCATCACAAATCTTTAAAGATATTCATATGAAAACCAAATATCATAAAATTTCGTTTTTAAAACACGATTTATAGACGAGTATATACGGGGTATATTTATATACATTTGCTTATAAATCTTAAAATATAAAAATAAAATCATCTTCATAATTATAAAATCTCTTGTTATTGCTATAAATTTTATTAGACATCTCTGATTTTTTTTTTTAAAGATGGAGATACTATCTAGAGTTCGGAAATATAACTAATGAAAATCTGTAATCACTTTTTAATTTTCGAAACCACTTTCAACTTCAGCCTGTTTTACTATTAACAATCTATTAAGCCATAACATCAAAGCAAGGCGCAATTATATTGACTAGATTAAAAGCCGTATTCCGTGTGAACTTTTCAGCTAGCTCCTGCAAAGGGCTAGTTGGGCTTCCAGCCAAAAACTAAAGGGACCTCTGCTCCAGCTTGGAAAACAACAATGATAATTTTGAAGAAATAATTTTGAAACTTAAAAAATATGATTTACTCATATTGGAATACGCCTTTAAGAAAATCTCGATGAAGCTTTAAGAAGGAAAATAACTAGATAAATAAATAAAAAAAAGCCAAATATATTGTAACCTAAATATTAATAAGATAAAATAAAGCAGCCAGTGATAACTTGACAGCTTGAAAGAAAGTCAGTGTAGCTAGACGGAAAACATAAACCTCACCTCAACCATAACTGACTTTAAATTTGCCACACGAAGATACACTTGATTTCTATATTCGTAAAAATATTAACACCCTCTTAATAAAAAAATTGGAATCTCCTTAACACTAACAAATTAAAGTAAAAATAGATTAAATCCAATTTTCCATAAGTTATCCTCAGAATCACTTGAGAATGGAACCGAGCTCCGAATTTTAAGTGTAAATTTTAAAATAAAATTTAGAAATTTAAGTTTCCATTTCGAAGCATAGTAATTTCTGTGTCGCGATGGGGACAGACATATGTAGAAAAGTAATTATAATATTGTGCTCTACTTAATTATAAGTCTGAGTGTTCTTTCCTATCATTTTTAATATATTTATATATATATATATATATATATATATATATATATATATATATAATTATTTATTTAAAAATATGATTATTTCGCTACATAAAAGTTCTCATGTTTCAAAACAAGAGCCGAAATCTTCAATATAATTCCTTCAATTAAATTGAATGAAAGTACCAAGCTCTGTTCCATCTTCAAGCGAAATTTATATTTAGGCTCTACTTTTATATCGAGCACTGGGTTTTAAAAATAATAACAAAAATACTAAAGAACTTTCTTGAGTTCTTTGCTATTTTCTATATATTTTCTCACCCCCACACCCCACACCCCACACTCACAAATATAATATATATATATATATATATATATATAATATAATATATATATATAATATATATATATATATATATATATATATATATATATATATATATATATATATATATATATAATAAATTATTTATTAACTAGCCTACAAATCGAAAGCCTTACTAAAGCTGTGCTGGACAGTAAACAGCAATTTCACTTGTTACAAAAATGAGGTTTCTACTTAAACAATCTGTACTCACTAAAAGTACAGTTCATACAAACGAGAAATAATTACAAGAATTCACTGGATAAAATTTAATGTCTCTTTTTCATCATTCGTCACATGGTGACTTGATATTGATAGTTACTAACTACGGCCACATCTCTATAATGAATCTGTTTTCTTTACAATCACCGAATTTAACGATCTTCGAGCCTGGTCCTTACCTAGAGGAGTGAGAGCTAGGGAATACCAGGTGCTCTTATTTTTGATATCCGGGTAGTGTAATGCATAATGGCTCGGAATAGTTAATTGGAGAACCGAGTTCTAATTCTAATTTGGTTCGTTATCTCCTCTTACACACAAATATTCCTAGAAAAGTTATGAATCCACTTATTCTCCCCTATATATGGGTTAATTAGTAAAACTTCTATCACTAAATCATTGTCATCTAAAAATCTTATATTGTAAAAATATTTTCTCGCTTTAGATAACTCGTAATGTTTTGATAACCTGTAGAAAATTACTCTATCAATCAATTAAAAATCCTTCACAGATTCGCTACAATGCTGCATACATGATGGAAATATGTCCCACGGTTAATGAAAAAAATGTTTTATTGTCAAAATATTTATGTTATTATTAAGAGAAAAGATCAAGTTATATTCTAATTATTAAATTATCTCTTTATCCTTTTCAGAACCTATGAAATCTTGGTTGATATATTTCGATTTTGTTGTGTCAGCGCGTGAGCAAAGATTAATTTAGGAAAATTTAGTTTCTTTTTTTTTTGCGAGGAAATGGCTCTGATTTGGAAATTCTTGCAAAAATCAGATCATTATTGGATTTTAATGAAAATTTCATGTCTTATTCACAAAGGAATGAAATATTTTCAGAAATGTTTGTTTCTGAGAAAATCTTAATAAACGTTTTTAACATCTGTTACTCCCCACCATTTGTTTGATTTTATGAAATTTCGAGAAAGTAATTTTTGTCACGCTTTATCTTTCTAATAGTTATACGCAGAGCTCCTTGGATAATTTATATCATCAGATTCTATTTGTAAAGGAAAACCACCATTTATTCAAAATCTGCTCTGAATCGTAAAATAAAAAAAGGCAATAAAATTAAGACTTTTTTATTTAGAAAATCTTTTAATTGCTTTTCTGTTAAGATATATTATGAACACCGTTTTCCGAAGAAAAAGAACTCCGATGAATGATGATTTTTTACACGAATTGTAATAAATTAATTCAAATAATTTATAATTTTTTTTATTGTTTTAAATTTCTGTATTATTTTTTACTGGTTAAGTGATATTGCTATTCAGCAAAAACCATATTTACTAGTAATAAATGGAAAAGCTTACTACAATTCAGCGTCAGCAAATATTTTAAAAAGAATTACGAATATTTTTTGTATGTATAAAGGTGTCGATTTTTGGAAATAAGGACACCTATATTTCTACGAAAATCAGAGTGGTAACTATAGTAATTTTAAATCCAAATTACATAAAATTCAATAAAACATTGGATTATATTTTCGAAAATTTTAAAGATAACTGTGTAGTTAAAATGTATATTTAAAAAGCGCTCAGATTATATTCCATAAGTTATTTTTACCCATATATCACAAGCAAAAACAAAAAAAAAAACTTCCACTTGTCAGTCAACTTGTCAGCCTGTCAAAACCTTATGTAATCACGTACCTTTGTGTGAAAAATGCATTTTTGTGATATTTCGATCAAAATTTTAAAATATTTGTTCTAAATCATATTACTCAAACTTTAAATCTGCTGATATTCCTCAAATAAATTTTCAGAAAAGTACATTTTATTTTTTTAATGTTTTTAATAAAGAGAATTACATCGTGTTGACAGATGGCTTAAAATCGCCAAAATCAGCGATTTTTAACAATTTCATAAAGAAAACCCCTTCCAGTCAAATTAAAGTTACTTTAAAATACAGCAGAGTTATTCCAAATAGACGCAAACTGTTAAGTCTTAGATATTTCCCCTATATTTTCCCCAAGCAGAGTATTAAACAGTTTAGTTTGTTTGCCTTAAAAAAACAAGCTCTTTTAACTCTATAGCTTATATTAAATCCGATCTGTTATAACAGATCTCGAATAACAAGAAATCTCATTACAATCTAAGCCATTAACACCTTTGTGTTCTCGCTATTTACGCCGACTTCCCACGAGCATTGATAAGAAAGAAACTATATTAGAGAGGGTGATGATAACATACTTTTATTAATATTAATTCTACAGATAATGTCCATTTTTTGCGTTTATACGCAGCGTCCTATTATACTTATTCACATTTTTTCTGTTTTTGTTGTTTTATGTAAGATTTTCTGCAGCAACTCTTTGCCCATGTTCTGCTATCTATTCACGAAATCTCGTTACATCTGGAACTCGTGGCTTTCTCTCGCTGCGATTATTAGATTCTCCAACCCATCATTCCTCATTATGCATCGTCCAATTATTATTAACTTTATTTTTCCGATTGTTAGCATTCTTCTTCTATATGCCGTGTTCTTTCAAGACTTTGGCGATTATGGCTTTCAACATGCTACTAAAATATTCCGTAAATATTATCCTTAAAACATTTAGATGAAAGTACATTATTTCATTTCAAGTCCCTTCTCTATGAAGATATATTCCAGCAATATAGGTGATTAGATATTACATTGAAATTTAAAGATGCAGGACGTCTCTAGTTTCCCGTAGGCTATTGGCAATACCTCAGGCCCAGTCGCTGCATCAAAGACTGAATGAACAACACGCACGTAGCTTTAGGTATCTTTTTTCTCGCTTTATTTAAAGTGGGGCGTGATCTCAATAGCGTCGTTTAGATGCTAACGAGAAAAGGGGGGCTATAAAGAGAAGATTCTTCAACGTGACTGGCCGAGATTTGTCTTCATCACTTTCTGGCCACTATCTGATGAAGCTACATCAAAATAAGGACTCCAGAAGCCGTGAAGCGTCTTGGCTTTTTTTGCCACAGCATTACTGCCTGTCTTCGCGTGATTTATATCAAAATTTCTGAAATAATTCACGCACTGATAGAATTCCAATTCCGGGTTCAAACTACAACCACACAGTTCGGGTCACAAATTACTGACCTTTAGAGACGGGGTTTCTATATGGGGCTAGTTTTGCGCATTTTGTAACAGAAATTCAGCAAACGTTTCTTTGTTTCTGAAATAATTTTCTTACATCTTGATAATGGTGATTTGTTTTAAACGTAGTTTAGATGTAACACAAGGTCGGAGGTATGTAGCATTCAATATGGTTCGATCTCTACTACTAAGTCGTAATGGATCTAGATAGACAAGCTTGATCGTCATTACACTACTTAGAAATGCCTAAGGTGTTTCTAAACGCAGCTTAGAAGTGGCACAAGACCAAATGTACGGGGTACGCAGTTAGGATTGAATTAACTATTCCATCGAAATTGATCTAGCGAGACACACTTCGTAACCATTACACCACGTCGAAGTGCGCCCCCCACCGTGAGTGCGACGAACATTAGTAAGTGATTATTAGTATCATTCTGTATATAGTGATTTACTAAGCAAATCTTACATGTTACACAAGGCCGAAAATATGCGGCACGGGGATCGAACTAACTGTTTAGTCGTAATTGACTGATCTAACGAGACAAACTTGCTAACAATTACAGCAAGTCGAAGTTCCCTTGTTGATATGGCTTAACAAAACATAATTTCTTGGTTTGATGTAGTAAATTGTTTTTTTTATCATTTTCTATTTTAAAGTGATTTGGCGAATTACACTCTTTTTCAACATCGCAATTTTTTTATTATTCAATATCATTGTTAAATTAATTTCCTGTGTTTAGTAAATTTTTCTCTACATAGACATTCAGCTATTGATTTCAGGAGGTGGGCCACCATAGAAATGCTTAAATGCTCATGTCAGCATAGCATATGAAGCTAATGAAATGAATGCTTTATTCTTGCACTTGGGATAATAGAATTATGGTATAAAACGATGAAAGGTCTTTTAAATTAATTTGCTTTTTCCAGCAAAATTATTAGACAATGAAGTAAACACATGAGGTTAAAATGTTTGCTCTTTTTTACAAGGCTACATTTGTATTGACATTATTCCTTCTAAACGTCACAGATATCAACATTGTAAATATTACATCTGAGTCGATATTTACATAACAACGCTGAGAGTTTAGTAAATAGTAAGAAAAGCCCAAAATAACACAGATATTTATTCACATCTCACTGAATGTTGTTCAATCATTTTTCATTTTCATGTGCGCTTTCCATAGCTTCGTATTCTTTTAAAATCAAAGCAATACTTGCTCATTGCCACCCCTCTCCATCCTACTTCCTGTTAACCATTTTCTTCCATTAAGTTCGTTTGGTGGGTTAATATATTTTTCCACTGACACACTGTCAACCAGAAATTAAAACTTTCTTTTACTTAATATAAAATAAAAATAGACAATTGTTTTTTAATTTCCTTAAGACTTCCATTTTGCTCAGAGGTTCCTTACGTTGTATTCACAGTATCCTTCAGTAGAACCACATCTCTCTTGCCACATCCTCTTCATTTCCAAAGAATTTAATACTACTGCCCAGATATCAACAACATCTAGTAAGATTTATATTTCATAGTTATTTTAACACTATTTTATTTGTTTCTAAAAGATGATAAACTACATCTGACGCCAAGGTCTCTGATAGGGCTGTTTTGAAGAGTATGGAACCACCTCTTAATTGCTGTAGTTTCCAGGTTCACCCTGACCTGAGGTGGTAGCACCTGTTATGGTCCCATCTATGGGCAAATAGTTAGCGCCCCTCACCTGTGGTCAAAACCTTATGAAAGTATATAAATAGTATTTTATTGTAAACGCACCAGTAATACATTAAAAAAAATTACAAGCGATAGATTTGACGTTCGACATAACACCATCTTCAAAAAAATACATCAATGAAATCTGATCTAAAAACTGATTTATTACAGCAAATACATATTTTATTCATACGAACCTATCCTAAACACTGTGTCGACATTAAATAACCTGCTGAGGTTGATATGCCGTAAAACTAAATAGACGAAACCAAACACTTGTTTCTAAAGAAATCTTCCTGTTTTCTCTATACTTTCTTTAACTTTTGGAAACAACTTTCCTTAATCAAACGCGCATTCATATTATATATTATAAAACTGACATTATGTTATGCATATTTAAACCATCTACTGAGAATATAATGACAATGTGACAGGTTAAGATTTTCCTTCAATATTAACCTTTGTTATGATATAGAATGAAGATATATATATATATATATATATATATATATATATATATATATATATATTCATAAACTTTTTAATTATTCATCTTGACTCATAGGCTTCTCCTTTAGAATGTGTAGTGAATGCACAAGCATCACCCTTTCCCTCTCCTCTCAATGTGTCTTTTAGCCCCCTAATTCACGTGCGATCTATACGTACATAACTTGCTACGTGACTCACAAATTGGATCTCCAGTTGATTTTTCTGATTGAAACTCGTTCATTGTAATAATTATGGATGTCATTCCTGTTATTTCTTTTCGTTTTTGTTTGTTCTTGTTTTGTTGTTTTTTTTTTAATACGATTATATAGGCTTTTCTATCGCCCGGTCAGTACTCATCCACCTTCTCTTGAACAGGAGTAGAAACTCACCCCTTGTTTCCTGTTTAGGAAGGGGATATCGGATCCTTTCATTATCTCTGGCCTTAGTAGTAGTGCTGTCATGAATCTCCTATGATGTGTGCAGTATGTGGCAGCATCTCTTCATATTGAGGGTACCGGGTTTGCAGTTTTCTATTTGCTGTTCCTGACTGGTAGTTAAGAAGCCGAACTCTTGGTTAGCGTCTTGAGAGGCTGCTCTGCTCAAGATTTACATAATATCCGGATTCTTGCATTGATATGTTGCGCTTGGATTAGCGTGCCTGCATTTACCTCTAATGGTCAACCCGGCGACCAAATTACGTATCAGTCTGTGCTAGTTCCTTTCTGCTTATATCACATATGACCGATTGCTAATTCTACATTGAGACTTTTCCTTACCAATATAACTCAACATGACCAGAATCAACCAAAATATAAAACTAAACCAATTAAAATAATCACCTAAACAGATTAACATTTCCTTCTTCAAGATTCGTGGTATTCGTACCAATTTCTACAGTGTGGAATCAGTCCTCTTTGATCAGTCTACTGATATACTAGCTTTCTGTGCGACAAACATTAACTCGTCAATCCCTTTCTCTGATTTCTCGATTCGTGGCTACCTTCCTCTCCTTAGAAAGGATTCTAAATTCCAAATGAATGGCCAAGGAGTTTACGTCCGTGAACATCTCCCGCTGGAACTATCTTTGGAATCTCCAGGCCATTCCTATTTGCATCTCTGCCTAGCACGCCACAATTCACTTAGCTATCTCCTCTTTCTCTAGAGTTCCCCTTTCTTTCAAGACTTCTGTACCCGACAGCATTTCCGATAATATAGAAAACGCCATCTCTTATTCGTGTTCAGTGATTTTAACGCCCGCCATACCATGTGGCTTAAAGACTCTGTAACTGACCCCGCTAACATTCAAACCCTTAACTTTTCAATCACTCAATCCCTCCCGCAAATGGTTGACTTTCCTACGCGTTTCCCTAGTAACTCTGATGGTAACTCTTCCCTTCTCGATCATTGTTTAACCTTCATCCTTAACTATTGTTCCGCTATGCAGCTCTGTTCTCTTGGCAACTTTGATCACGGGTTAGTATCTGTTAACATCTCCTTCCACTAACCCTGAACCTCCTACTAACAAAATATCTTTCTGTTATCAAAGTGCAGACTGGGATTCGTTCAGTGATTTCCTTCGCGACGTCCCTTAGAATGTGTTTTTTAATCATTTCGTTCAAAATATTCGACTGAGTTCTCCTGGATAAAAGAATCTATGCTTCAATCCCTGCACGAAAATAGCAAGTTGAATCACGCTCATCTTCTTGGTCCTCACATACTTGTTCGGCTGATATAACCCATAGGAATCACTTTTTCTGTCTGTACCGGTGCGACGTGTCTGAATACAACAGATGTCTCTTTGTCTCTGTGCGTAATGATTCCAAGCGTGTCCACAATAAAACATAGTTACTGTTTGCTGATAGAATGAAACAACGTATTGCATCTCGCAAATTTGATTTTAAACATTATTTGTGGCTCTGAAAGAGTCTGCTGAACAACAGAAAATCCTCAATCTATCAACTATTCAATCTATTCGAAGTCCTCACATCCACAACTGATAAAGCTGAATGCTTCACTCGGAAATTCTCATGCCACCCAACAATCGACGCAATACACACTCCTGATTTTCCCTTTAGAACTAAGGGAAAATGTACATATCCCTATCGATGGCATTGGACATCATCTCTAAATTAGACTCTCATAAAGGAATGGTGGTGACGGGATACAAGCCGTAGTCTTAAAGAAATGTGTCCCTGAGTTGGCTACAGTTCTTTCCAAAATATAAAACTATCGCATCGCTTATTCTTGCTTTCCAGCCTGTTGGAAGTCCCTGTCTTTAAGACCCATCCAACTATCGTACTATCAGTCTTCTACCACTCTTCAGCAAAGCCTTCGATTCTTTAATTAATACTCAAGTGGTTAAGAATCTTACTTCCCACGATCTACTCTCTGACAAACAATATACTTTTCGCTTTTCCCAGGTTTATCGCTGAGGTGCCTACGGCCATAACTGAATTTATATACCATGCTCTTGATAATAACGGCGAAGCTCGAAGTATGTCTCTAGATATATCAAAAGCATTTGACCGGGTTTGGCATGCCGGCGTTCTACGTAAGTTTCAAGGATACGGTATTACAGGACGAATAGTTTAATACAATTATTCCTGTCAAACCGTGAAATGAAGGTTGTCTTGAACGGGTTCTCATTCAGTTCATTTCATAAAAACTCTTGAGTTCCTCAAGACTTTACATTGGTCCTACACCGTTTCTGATCTTCGTTTATGATCTTCACGATGGCATCAGTCATCAAGTAGGCATCTACGGTGACCACGCCACCATTTCTCCCTGTCTCAATAGTAAATCCGGCATTGCTGTCAATGTTAATCTGGCCGTGGGTCTCGAAAAGTACCCCCCCCCAATCGGTGAATGTTGACAGGTGTAGGAAAAGGCTTGTTAATTTTAATGCATCCAAAACGAAACTGCTCTCATTTACCCACCATAATGAAGATTCCCTGATGATTAATTTCCCAACAGCGCCTCAGTCCGCCTTCTTGGTCTCACGTTTTCCATTGACTTGAGGTGGAATAACTACACTAAATCAATAGCTGTATCTAGCGCAAGGAAAGATGGTAATTTGTGTCGCAGTTTTACTCGTTTGAATCCATCCTCAACATTGACAAATCTACTACTCGTCCTTGCATTGAATGTCGTTGCCATTCATGTTTTTTTGCCCCTGCTGTTCATCTCGAGGTCCTAGACAAAATCCAAAGACGTATATTGTTGTGGATTCCAGGTTGAAATTCAGTACCAATAAATAACAAAACGCCAGGAATGAATATATGAAAATAATGTATTAACGTAATAATACAAACTGGTAAAGCAGGTTAGTAGTTCCAGGAATACGGGTTAGTAGCAAAATATATATACAATCTTTGGTATTGAAGTATTGCTGTATGACTTCTTACTGAGTCTACGTGTTCATTCACTGTGACTCCTACAACGCTGTTACCTCACCCTCACTCTTCCGGTTGCCTACAACCTTTTACTCTGTCACTGGACTCGACTCTACTCCTCGGTCTTGCTCGGTATTTATCGATCAACCCACGAGGACTGAATGTGGCACAAGGCCGGTTTAATGTAGGTATCTCCGAGCCCGTAGGCTCGGCCAAAAATATAGCCTTTTAACCCGCCTAGACGGGTTCAGGCCTTGTCTACCTCCCCGGACGAAACCTTGCCCTTCGGCAAAGCTTCGTCCGGGTTCCTCTCTGCTAATGCAGAGTTTGACAGTCGTCGCTTACAGTCCAAGACTGTATCACGACACAGCTAGCCTCGGAGGTCTGGCTCGCTATTTATCAACCCACGCACAAGGATTGAATATGGCACAAGGCCGGTTTAGTGTTGGTATCCCCGAGCCCGTAGGCTCGACCAAAAAAATAGCATTTTAGAACCGCATTGACGGATTCAGGCCCTGTCTACCACCCCGAACGAAACCTTGCCCTTCGGCAAAGCTTCGTCCGGGTTCCTCACTGCTAATGCAGAGTTTGACAGTCGTCGCTTACAGTCAAAGACTGTATCACGACACAGCTAGACTCGGAGGTCTGGCTCTCTCATGTCTTCACTGGCAGTAGTATAAGTATACATTGGGTGAGTCCATGTGTAAAAAGGGGAGAACTCCTCAACATATATGCAATGTGATCCTTCCTCACTTGGCATCTCGACTGCCGTCATTTTCCCACAGTGGGGATGTGGCTTTTCTTTGTCTTTTCTCTAAATATATTCATAGCAACTGCTTTGAAGATCTATTTTCACTAGTGCTTTGACTGCATGAATTTAAGAGTGCTACAAGGTCGGCATCTCGATCCCAACTTTTAACTGTCGAAGCAGCTTCTCTCACAATTCCCGACAGTGGAACTCCCTTCCTCTTACTGTCTTCCTTGATAACTATAATGTTCAAATATTTAAATGTAATGTTAATCGTCATCTTTCAATGACTTGATCCCCGAGCATTTTCTCAAACCTATACCCAGTCTTTTCTCTTACGTTCACTCTCTGTAACCCCTTGCGTGCTAGTGACACTCCCGTTTTATTTGAAAACTTATGGAGCGTGTTGCTCAACTGATTTCTCGAGAGCCTGTACTTTATAATGCTCCATAAGTTTTCTATGGGGTTGACGTCAGAAGATTGGGGAGGCCACGTCATAACACTCACCTGCTTCTCATTAAAGTATTCCGTCATCAATTTTGATTTGTGACAGGGAACATTATCCTGAATAAAAATGAACTTGGTGGGGTCGATTTGCACCCTTTCAGCAGAATGGCGCAGACAAGACTCTAAAATTCTCTTGTGCTGCTCGCTCCTGAGGGTCTTTTCAATAAGTTTTAAGAAACCAGTTCCATGAAAAGAAAAGCATCCCTGAACGGAGGCTTGACAGTACTTATTGCTAAATTCAAAGAGCATTCAAAGCTTCTTCTTCGGATTTTAGATCGCTTATCCTTTGAATTTAGCTCAACTTTCGTTTCATCGGAGAAGAGAACATTTAGTAAAAAAAAATCAGGTGATTCACTTTTATCGATATAAATATATATATATATGTGTGTGTCTATTCGTGTGTGTGTATTCATGTGTTTTGTTTGTTATTCTACTTTGAAAAAATTTAAACAAAAAAAAAAAAGCAAGGCTGCCACTTTTACAATAAGAATCTTTTTAGGATGTCACCTGATCGGCGAATCCTCAACTGATAAGAATGAACAACGGATTAATCAAATTAAGATATATACAGCTCAATCTTTTTATAATGAACATATAATGTAGTAAAATGTAAATTTGACTATTTTCAATGTGATGCAATAATAAAAAGCAATCAACAAAAGGAAGGCCATAAACAATGATGCACTTACACATTTCCTGCATGCAGTTTTTACGAAAAAAATTAATTTAACGGGATTTCATCGCTGTTTTATTATAAAATTACTGTAAGACTCTACAGAATTCTGGAATTCTTATCAGCATTCAAGCTGAAGTTATGAATACACTGACATTCGAAATATCATGGAACAGGGACCTAGTATCTTGAAAGCATCATCTTTATCCCTGCAACATGAATATTTGCAGATATTGAACCTAGGGTAGATCTCTACAGCTCTCTGATTAAACCAATTTGCGAAGGAATTGAAGGAAGCATAAAAGCAATTGTAATCTAATTTTTCGGTGATGATTCAAGATACGAAATCCATTTTCACTCATCACATCTGCTTTTTGATTTTTGTTTTAAGCATCTCACGTCAAGCAAGACGGAAATACCACTAGTACGTGAGGGTGGGATAGACGAGGCGAGGAGAGATAGAACGAAAAGAAAGAATATTTGGAGGATTGAGAAATTAACAAAAGAAACGTTATTCAAGAAGATAGAAATGGCGATTGACGTTGCATTTAAATATTTGAAGATTGTAGTCATCAGGAAGGCATGTTGGATCAATGGATAGCGGCTGGGAATGAGGGATCAGAGTTCGAATTCCAGTCGCATCTATTACATTCACTTACGTGCTAATAACTTTGGGAAAGGTATGAATCCTCTTCTTCTCCCCCAGCTATTGGATGACAACTGGTCTACATAGCAACCTACTGCGGGAAAGAAAATCTGTCTCGTTAGTCATGTATCGAAAGAGCCTGTATCACGAATGGCACATAACTGACTGAATTATGAGTGAGGCAAGTAAACGGAAGGGAGTTGCGCATCTGGGAAGTTCGAGAATAGAAACTGTTGGAGCAAGAAACTAAGCAGAAGTGTCGTATTCAATATTTCAACAGTAGATAAGCATCAAGTAGCTTAAATTCATCTAGTCGAGGCCCAGGGAAAATCTTTCGTCAGAAATCTGAAATTCGAACTCCTTAAACGTTAAATTCTTGAGGTCGGGGCAATCAGAAGAAGAAAAAAACGATCGTCAGAATAGTTTCAATATACATGTATACATTTAAGTCAATGTATACATGTACATGCATTCAAGGTTGCCAGATGTGTCCTATTAAGAGCATTTTGTTTTTTTAAAAACTGAAATTTATGTCGTGTAATTTAAAAAAAATTACGAAATTACAGCCTTAGGCGGCTAAGTTCCATTGCAATAAAATCAAATCCTCTTCAAATTCAAACGCCCTCTAGAGATGAACATAACCTTATATATAAATGTTTATTTTTTCCAGATTTTTGTCCGCTAATAGATATTAGTTATACACATACAATAGCTTTAGGCACTTCAAACACGCAACATGGTTCAATAAAGTAATGTCCTTCTGTTAGGTTTGTGGGGAATTCACGACAGATGCTCGGCGACGAACAATTGCTCCTCATCTGAAAACCGTTACTCGCATTATTTTGACTGTAAAATTACAGAAGACGAATAATCATAGGTCCCACACATCTTTTGTAATCCCTGTTACAATGAGCTAACTGCATGTTTTAATGACAAGAAAGCAGTATTCAACTTTGCTGCCCCGATGGTTTGCAGTGATGCACAACGCTATGTAGATGATTGTTATTTTTGTCTAACTTATATAACTTGTTTCAAGGCTTTTTAAAAAAGTCATTTTTATGGTCCAAGGTTGGGACCATGGAAGAACAACACAAAACACAACAGTAGAAATAACAAAGAATATATTACACGAGAAATAATACAATAAGTGAAAGGGTTAGTAAGATTGTCCGACTAGTTTGGCGCGACTGCTATCAGCTCGACTCGATTCGATATTTACTTGCCTGACCCCGAGGGAAATATGTGGCATGTGACTCGGTCAAAAAATACCCGTAGAAACTGTAAAAAGAGAATCGTGTTGGTCAACCTCCTCGAATGAGGCTCTACCCTTCGGCGGAGCCTCGTCCGGGTTCCTCTCTGCTCAGAGGCAGGGAGTTCGTCCGTCAAACCGAGAAGCTCGACTCGATTCACTACCTTCCCAATACATGTTCGTTCTAATACTGTTCGTCTCTCTTGAGAGGCGTAATATATATATATATATATATATATATATATATATATATATATATATATATATATATATCGTTCAGAAGAGCTCATTCTGTCGGTCTAGGTAGGCACCATGACTGTTATATATCCTAACCTTCAATCGATTATGAGACCTGATCCTCACTCATATGATATCCCTGTCCCTAAACGCCTACTATATAAAGATCTTATTCTAGTATTGCATTCAGGTGAAAAATGATGCCAAGTCAGCCAAGTCTGGCATCGCGGTTTAAATCTGGTCACAAGAGAAGTAAGGATCATCCTTTCAAGACACGGAACAAGAACTTCACATTCTTCAGCATAGAAAACAGATTGTGCGACTGAACAAAAATCTCTGGTCTGTTCACCTCCGATTGTTTCCGACACAATCTCTCATATTAGCTTCATTTCATAGATTCTTCCAAGCGATGTCTGAAGACTGTGCTCCGGCACAATGTGAATATCTAAGCCATCATTCTTCTTGTTCACTCAGTTCGTCAGAAGAAGTCGTATAACAATACGGGGGTCATCTGGAATTTGTCAAGTACAAGCAGTACTAGCGGAGACTCTGTTGGGACCTCAAAGTCAATGTGTTACTTATGGATATGCAAGTCGGCTTTACGAAATTCTTCTGCTTTCTGCCATTGGGTGAGTCGAGCTGTAAGTACAAGAAGGAAAGTGTACTAGGAGCTCTTTTGTGCCCCGTGAAAAAAGTGTAAAATGTCATCTGGTGAACAGGAACAAAATGCTTCTTCTTCCGCTTCATATAAAACGTCTTCTAATGTATAATTTCGTAAAGGTTCTGGATAAAAATGGTGTTGTCTTCTGACACATGCAATTTATCCCTCGCTCTCATTTTCTGCTAAACTCAAGGAAACCATCTTCCTCGGACCTCAAATCAGAGAGGTCCTGAATGATAAGGTATCGGAGGTGCTTCTTACAGTAAATGAACTGATAGCATGGAAAGCAGGTAAGACAGTTTGCCCTGGCTTCCGTGGTAACACACTGGTACCAGATGACCAACAGTGTATCGAGAAGTTATTACAGGCTTATGAAATATGAAATGCCGAATATCACTCAATAATTAGTTTCTCCACTGCCAACTTTACTTCATATCGGAGGCAATGTACATCTATATATATTGTCAAAAAATTCAACCACGGACTGTCCACTGTATATGATGCATATATATATATATATATATATATATATATATATATATATATATATATATATATATATATATATATATATATATATATATATATATATATCATGTAATATAGTTCAATCAAGGTTCTGTATATGTGCTTCTTTATTTCTGTAATATGCCTTTATAATAGAAAATAAATTTAAAAACGTTAATTCGGGAATGAAATTTGATACAAAAGTCGGACATTATTTTAGAAAAAATCCAATAGAATTTGAAGCTGAAGTGTGAAAACGCTGTTTTAAGGATTCATCAGTTTTTGAACAAGGTCTTATGGCATCTATTGCATTTAATCTTGTAGAGCAGAAATCGTAGCAATTTCACTGTTTTGCTAACTTTTATTACTAAAACTAATCATTTACGGTTGGTACATGTCATATTACTATACCATTACATTCAAGTAGACGCTAAAAATACTAGGACGTTATTTGTTCCTCTTTCTTTCTAAACATATATATTTTCGCTTCAACGTACTAAGAATGTAGTTTACCCGAAATTTAAATAAAGGTTTAAAATTCCACTTTCTCCGTTGATCTTTAACAACAATTTCAGAGCAAGGGAAAGGCAAAATAATCTAGGGTGTAACGTAAATTCTAAATAATTAACTAATATGTTGATTAGTGTTGCAATATTTTGTTAAGCTCAAATATTTAACGACGCAATATTGAATAACGAGTTTATTCACCCCAAAATTTAAGAATTAAGTTTCATCAGAATTTTAAAATAGGAAAACTATGGTATTTTCACGAGAATTACTAGTTATTATTATTATTATTATTATTATTATTAATAATAATAATAATAATAGTTGTAGTATTAGTATGTATTGATATTCTTTTCGAAGAAATTGGCTTCCATAAATAATATTTATCAACATGTGTTTTCACTGCCACAATTTCCTCAGTCAAATAAAAATTATTCTGATCTGGTTGCTTTTAAATCTTCCTTGGATTTTGCCAGAATTCTGGTAATATTTGTGGATGAAGATATGTTTATTGTACCAATAGGTAAGTTAAGAAATTCTAGAAATTACCTGTTTTATCAGTTTGTATTTTAAACAAAGCAATCCGATATTTCGCTTACACAGCCAAAACCATATTGTCATATTCAATGACTTGATTAAAATGCGTCGCGTTTAAGTTTTCCTGATTTATTTTAAAATTCTGACTCGTTTATCTTGCATCTTGCATCACTTGGGTTATATCGTCAATCAGAGATCGCCATTCCACGATTGCCAATTAATATACACGAGACGGAAATAACGCGTAACGCAAAGCAATAGAAATTCAAACCACACATATATTTTCAGATTTTATTTTAACAAAACGCATTTCACACCGCCATCTTTGATTCCTTTCTATTCATTTGTAATATTATTACCATTATTACGAATTGCTGAAATCTTTTTTATATCTTTCTCATTGTTTCTCTATTCAAAGAACCATTTTTTGCTTGCATTAGCTGTTCCGATAAATAACATTTTGACAAGAAAACTAGAATTAAACATCTTATTTGCTGATTATCGTTGGCGAAAGTGTGTTCGAGAGATCATTGCAACATATCCCCTTCACCTGTGACAGGTTTTACTTTGGGGATAATATCTAATAGCCATGTGCATCTTTTCTGGTTTTGAAGTAGTGGATTGCGAAATTACGATTCCTTTAATGCTAGCAACAATTTCAAGTCAAGCTTTATAATTTATAGATTCTCTTATCGACCAGACTGCACGTTTCTTTTCATCTATATGGAAACATGGCCGAGAGATTAGAGGTTTAGTGTTCGGACCAGGAAACCCAGACTTAAATCACACCATGGTTGATTTCTCAAGGAGGCAACTTCTTGATTATATCTGCCTGGGGGAAACACTCCAATCGTGGGGCAATGTTGTAAAGTATCTGAAAAACCATACCACAAGCAGACGCAAAACCTCTGAAGAAAATAGGTAGATATTCACAAGCTGTCAGTTAAGCTAAAGTTATAACGACATATCAACTTCTTATGGGTCATTTGCTACCGAAGTTTAATTATCTTGATAGATTTGGTAATTTTTCTTTAACTTTTTAATAAGGCATTGCTGGTACATTTTTTTTATTCTGAAAATGTATTACTGTTGTTCGACCCCAGTTTGGGGGTTCACTATTTGCAAATAACAGATGTCACCAACCTGGATACGAATGGACTTAGAAACAACAGCAATTAAGAGGTAATTCAACGCTCTTCAAAGTATCCCAACCTGGGGCCTTGCTGACGAATGCAGTTTATCGTCATAGACAGGACGAGCGCTAAAATAGACCCTTAAGTAATCATGATGAACTGTGCGATAACCGGTTTTGTTTCAAACACTTATCAAACCAGATTATACACCGTCAAGAAGAAGATACATAGTTGGTATATAAACCGGAGGTTGCTTTCGTGTACGTTGAAGAAAGACAAATCTGCTTGAACAGTCGTCTACAAAATGGATTAGCTCTGCTAGCAAACACGCATAATAGTAATATGAGTAACTTCAAATTTATATCAATATATAAAATACATCAGAGAGAAATGCAAAATAACCTTATAGTTATGGACTATTTCAATTAACGCCGAATCCGTTAGCCTAATTCAATTCAAAAAATATATATGTGGTTTATATACCAACGGATATATTACCTGTTCTATCTATCTATCTATCTATCTATCTATCTATCTCTCTCTCTCTCTCTCTATATATATATATATATATATATATATATATATATATATATATATATATATATATATGACAATTAAGTTGCATATTTGATTTCCCTTTTATTGTATATATTTACAATGCACTTACATTCCTGTACCTTTCCATTCTTTCCTTCACCCTCCTTTTCAATTTCCCAACCCATTACAGCCAATGTCCTGTCTTTCAATCATCATACGCCTCCTATTGATTATGCAGCGTTCTTTGCGGTTTTTGTCTAAATAAAGTGTTAAAGAGTTCCTTTTGAAATTAACGCCCGACGAGACCGGCTGATCGAATATGTGGTCGCGCATTTTAATTGACTTGAAATTTAAACTATATATATATATATATATATATATATATATATATATATATGTATGTATATATGTATATATATATATATATATATATATGCACATTAATGAATGTTTCATTAAATAATATAGACAAGTTTTGTCCATTTATTTTAAGTAAGTTCCTTTCATATTGTCTGATAAGCTTAATCATATTATCGCTGAAAGACGAAAGGAAAACACCATATTGATACATGTTTAAATCTAATCTAAGATTTCGGCTTACACAAGCCATTATCAAAGATGACAATTTCAATAAATCAAACAACACGCGGACGAAACAACAATGATAGTCCGCCCTTGCTGCATGAAAATTTCCAAGTAACTACAAACTCCTATCTTCCGCTTCATATATATATATATATATATATATATATATATATATATATATATATATATATATGTACTGCTCTACTTTGCCCACCACAGAGAACCCTCCCTGCCTTCCATCAGAATGGTTGATTCCCAACTCCTCGAGAGCGCCTCGTTACGCCTTCATAATCTTACGCTGCCGACTGACATGAGATGGGATTAATACATTGAGTCAATAGCTTAATCTACAGCAAGAAAATTTGGTTCTCTCTGTTGTACCAGAAAGTTTTTCTCGTCTGAGTTCATCCTTCAAATCTATGTCAACTCTCCGTACTTGCATGGAATATTACTGTCATATATTGTCTGATGCTCGCGCTGTACGTCTCTAGGTCCTCGAAAATATCCAGAGACGAATATGCAAGATGATAGGTCCTGATCTGTAATCTAGTCTACAATCATTATCCCACAGACATACGTGTCCTTCCTCAGTCTCTTTTACAAGTATTTTCACGGCAACCATTCCGACGAGCTACTTTGTCCGGTTCTCGGACAGCATGAATTTCAGCGAGCTACCAGGCTGGCATCTCGGTCCCATTCTTTTGATATTAAATCGATTAAATGTAACCATCTCTTCTACTCAAACAGCTTCTTCTATCGCACTTTCCGTCTGGGATCTCTCTTCCTTTTACTTGGTTCCCTGATGCCTGTGATGTTCAAATGTTCAAGTATAATGCCAATCAAAATCTGACAACCTGTGTTTCTTCACCGTCCTTCTGTGCAGCCTTTCCCCAAACATGCCTATTTACACTGGTACTCAATCCTCTGTAACCCCTTGCGTACTAGTGGCACTCCAGCCTTGCTTGGTGTGAATTGCTTATATATATATATATATATATACATAATTATTTTTTATAAAAAAATTATAACATAAGTATGTTATAAAATCACTACAAAAATAGACAGTACATCATCACTTGATAAGACACAGAGTGTGTTGAAACAAAAACAAAACAAAACACAGGTATGGAATAACACAGATATATTACAAAGAGGAATATATACAGATAAGTAGAAGTGTTAGTATGAACAATCAGGTTTAGTAGAGAGAACAATGTAGTCTCGACCAGTATCACTATTCCAATGTCTTGTAGTAATTGTCTGAACGCGACTCTGTTTCGGACTGCCTCTGACTCGACTCTTGACTTGACTTGAACTACTGACTATACTTAAATTACCGACTCCTTGACTACTCTTGAGGCGCAGTATTTATTAAGTATGTACTAGTCCATTATTATTATTATTATGGGTAAGATCCCATAACAATATATATATATATATATATATATATATATATATACACACACACACGCACACACACACACACACACACACACACACACACACACACACACACATTGGAACCTCGTTCCTGAAGGCCGTTCGTATACCGAAATATTCGTTAACCGAAACTATTTTCCACAGTACAATAAAATTGGAATAGAACACGGCACAACACACGAATGCATACAACACGGCGGTCGACTCAGAAAGTATTCCGTTCGGGTTAACTCGGTCCGGCAATGTTGTTCGAGAACCGAAATATTTTTCGATAGCCGAGGCAATTTCATGTCGAATTTTCTGTTCGAAACCCGATTTGTTCGACATGTGAGACGCTCGATTACTGAGTTTTCCCTTTACTTGAATGGACAATAAATCTTCTAGATCCCTTTTGCATCAGTAGATGTTCCTCAGGTCTCTCTCTTTGGATCTATGTCGTTCCTAATTTTCATACATGATCTTTCTGATGGAATCAATTCTCAGCTCTCTATCTATGCTAATAGCGCCAATGATCACTTAATAGTAAGTTTGATGACGTCGGTAAGGTCAAATTGGCAGCTGATCTAAAAATGATCTGGGGCAAGATGGGGCAGTGAGAGGCTTGTTAATTTTAATTCCTCCAAAACAAAACTGCTATCCCTTAATCGTCTGAAAGAACGAACTTTACCTCCCATCAACATGGCTGATGCTATCCACCAGGAAAGTGACTCATTGTGCTTTCTCGGACTATCATGTACAAAGAGTATATTCAAGTAATTGCTAAGGTTGCAGCTAGAAAATTTGGTTTACTGTTTAGTAATCGTGCTAGAGAGTTTTTCTCTTCGGACTTTATCTTATATACTTATAAGACTAACATACGTCCATGATTTGAATATTGCTGCCGCATCTGATCTTGCGAATCTGCTATATATTTAGAGATTACTGGGGCACCTCGAGGCGGTGTTAATGTCTAGTATGCTTGTCTTGCTAGAAGAGTTACGACTAAGTAGTGAGATCGATCCCCACTGCCTGCCCCACACATTCGGCCTTCTGCTACATCTAAGCTACGCTTGGAAAATCACTATATTTAGAGATTATTGGGGCACCTCGAGGCGATGTAGTGTCTAGAAAGCTTGTCTCGATAGAACAATTACGACTGAGTAGTGAGTTCGATCCTCACTACGTTCTCCATACATTCGGCCTTCTGCTACATCTAAGCTACGGTTGGAAAATCACTATATTTAGAGATTATTGGTGTACTTCGAGACAATGTAATATCGAGCAATCTTTTCGTGCTAGAACAGTTACGACTGAGTAGTGAGTTCGATCCTCACTGCATGCCCCATACTCTATATTTAGAGATACTTGATAAAATTCAAAGACGAATCCACAATGTTATTGGTTCTGACCTGACATCTAGGGTTCAGGTTCTTTCCAAAACCCCACCATAGTTTCCCTCTGCCTTTTTTATAAATAATTGCATGGTAATTATTTTGATGACTTTCCTCTATGGTACCTAGAATTTATGAATTTAAACAAGGTACTATATTGCCAGTAAGGATTAATTATATTATTGGTGAAATGACTAGATTTAACCGTATGTTATGTGTAAACAGTTTTTTTTTTCTATCGGGTTTTTCGTTTTGGAATACTCTTCCGGTTTAATGCTTACTTGTTAAGTTTGATCTTCAAAAATGTAAACGCAGTTTCAATCATTATCTTCTGTCTTCTTAATTCTTATACTTTTTATTGTCTTCTAAACGTAATATTAGTTTTTCTCATATTCTCTAACACTCAGAATCCCCTTTCGTCCCAGTGGTTTTATTGCCTTCATTTAGGTGAACTGACTAAAAATAATAACGCACTTTAACGCAAAAATTATTCCTGTTAATATCTTATCCACACATCTTGTATAATTACTCGTGATATAATTCTTACTTAAATTTTCCCCAGTTATCCATTTTTGTCTTGTTTTATAGTTTAACTTTAGATCATATCATTGTTTGCTTGATTGTTCAGCTTCATCAGTATATCTATTCGTTACACTTTAAAAGATATTGAACCATTGGCTTGGCTTCAATAACTAGTACACGACTTCTGATCTTAAATCTCATTATATTTTCTCCATCTTTTCCTATTAGACTTTTTCGGTTAATTGTCCCCTGAGGATTTTCCAGACACATTATTCTGTAATTTCTTGAGAGTGCTACATTTGGGAGTCTTTTTGGATTAAATTCGCCTTTGCCTTACTCATCCACTCGGTGATAGCTGTATTCTTCCAGGATTTGGCTAATGATAATAATAATATCTCAAAGAACATGAAAGTAATAAGAACCTTTATTCAGTAATAAAGGAAGCCAACAAATTCAAAAGGGAATTTCATGTGGATGAAGAAGAGCAAGTAAGTCATAATCGACCTATTGCGGCGGTAAATAATCTAAAAAAGAAGGCAAAAGCAAATTTAATGGACTAACTGCAGGGACGATGTTATTCATAGTCAATACTTGGCCGAGGCAAGCAAGCGGATGTAGATAAATCCCATAAACAGCTGCGGATACGTAGAGCATGATTAAAAGCTGAACCAGAAGATTTTATTCATTCTGCAGACTATCAGTGCTTGCTTACTAGAAATAATAAAGCAAAATTAGTAAACATTTTTACGGCTCTAAATGAAAATTATATGATGAATATCCCGAAAAAAATGACCATCTTGTATCAGGATTGACATAATTAACATTCATCGAATAAAAATGATAAAGTGGTTTAATAGCATTAATGGAAAATCTCTATCTTTTATGGGAAGAAAACTGCAAGAATTGTTATGAACAACTCCGAGACACGGTTACGCTGATAGGACCTCTAACAATTTAATGGGATTTTACAATACACAGACAGAACAATAAATTCTAACCCCACAGACATGGCAATCAAAGACTACAAAACAAAATGTTTCTTATTGTTGTGGATTCCGAGATGAAATTCGGTCTCCAATGAAAGGCAAACGCAGGAATTAAATATAACAAATTAAATGTATTTACACAATAATACAATGGGTAATACTGTTAGTAAATCCAGGAACGTGGTTAGTATATAATATATATATATATATATATATATATATATATATATATATATATATATATAATCTCGGAGTAGGACTTTCCTTAGAGTCTTCGTGCTTGAACTGTGACTTCTTCAAGCGGTTACCTCCACACTATTACTCTACCTCCAACTCAATCATAATCCCTGCTCACTCCCACTCTATCCATATTCTGACTGACTCTGGGTATTTAACGGCAGCAGTCCAAGTAACACTCTGGTCGAGTCCACTTATATGAAAAAGGGAAGGACCCCATAACACTTATTGACATATCAGTTCCTGCAGAGATTAATAAATCTTTGGAAATCTTCAGAAACGTATGAAAATGAAAAAAATATTGAAATATCTATCTTGGAAATATGGCACACAAAGACATCAATAATATCAGTTGTGATTGGAGTCCTATTTTTTGATGGGAAAAATCTCATTGCAGGGACCACTGATAGCCCATGCCCAAAAGAAATAGAAAAAATGTTTTCACAAGTATAGATCACACATTAAGAAGGGCGTTATCTATGTAAATTTATGTGATATATATATATATATATATATATATATATATATATATATATATATATATATATATATATACTGTTTTAAGCTCATAAGTCTGTTTCATTGGAAAATGGTCAGTGAAACTGTCATGATACTGTTTCTAAGCTCATATAATGTTGTCAATACACCACTAGCTGCCTTAGGGTCATCTGGAAGTGAAAAGTTTAGTATACAACAGAAAATAAAGAAATCATCCTCAAACGTTAATGAAAATAAATTGACAATGTCCAGTCTAAACCAGAAATCATAATAGATCACATCCCAAATTAAAAATACTGGTTTTACTTTTTAATGAAAATAAATTAAAACAAAAATACTGGTTTTAACGAAGAACTGGAAAATCATAGTAATCATAGATCTAAAACAGAATGAGAAACGTAATATGCTTTACCCCACCATAATGCAGGTTTTCCAAAATTGATATAGGAAATTTCTTCCTAAGGTTAATAGACAAGCACTTTCATAGTAAATATCCACTATATAAAATTTTCAATAGGAAGAAACTGAAAATTAGTTATTCATGTGTAAGTAATATGGAGTAAAATTATATCTTCCCACAATTGTAAAATAATTAAGAACTACCATAATAGAGAAATTGGATCTAGGAGCCCCACCTGCAATTGTAGGATCAGAGCTAATTGTCCAATCGGGGGAAAATGTATATATTAGAATGTAATATATGAAGCTACAATCTTCGCCGAAGAAAATATCAGCCTGAAAAGAAGATGCATAGGTATATCAGCTGGTAATTGGAAGCATCGTCTGTACAACCACAGACGCTCTTTTAAACATCGATACCTAAAAATCAAACTTCCTTATGCATAAACTATTGTGATTTGGTGAACAAGCTATTAACCCCGCATTTTGAATAAAGATTCTTATCAAGAGCAAGAACCCCTAGTAATTTTTATTATTAAAGTTTAAAAACCAGAAGATTTGCTGATTCTTCGTAGTGAGATCATTTCCAAATGTAGACATGAAAAACGCTTTAAAACATAAACAAGGTTTCATAACGTGTTGTTACATATAAGAGTTCGATCTTGGATCACTAACATCGTGCATGGCATTTAAATGGAATGACTCTTATTATTAACTATATATAATATTGTCTGTGTTTATGTGGTGCTCTATATATTTTTGATGATTTAATGTGTGTTAGCAGAATTTTTTCATGTGTTGGTATTATGTGTATGTGGGTATGTAGATAAAATGTTTTCCTAGATAACTGATATACACAATCTGAGAGTTTTCTGATATTTTATATGTAGACTTAAGAGATGTACACGCGTTAATCCCTCCGTGTCCTTTTATTATTGTTAACGTTTTTTTCTTCAAATTAATTTAATTCTACCGATTTATTTTTATATATTAAATGTATGGATGGATGGATGTGTGTTTTTTTTTTACTTTTTACCTTTTAATTATATATGCACACTTATATGTATATGCATGTATGTACGAGTGGATATAGACATGTTGTTGTGTATGTGTGTATATACGCATGTGTTTTTCGCCATATGAATAGTAGGTTTTTACTAGATTAAATATTCTTAAATATTTTTTAAGTGGTATGACTCGTTTGGTCTCATTATTCTTGACTACATATCGTTTCACTTATAAATGCCCTCGTTTTCAGTTTGCACCTGCCTTTTTTTTCTCGTTCTCACCTTATCTTTTTTTTTTTTTTGTATACATAAGGTTAGTAATGCAAAACAGACATTTTCACATATACATAGGCAGTATAAATTAGTTGGATTTTAAGTTTAGGCCATATCGG